>JANKJI010000001.1:194067895-194081412 GCA_024626585.1 Ginkgo biloba | reverse complement strand
ATTCTTAACTCTTGTGTAACTTCTAGAAAAGGGTTTATGATTGCACAATGTGCATTTTATTATGGAAGTTCCTCCTAAACCCTTAGGGCCCTTAGTCCTCTGGCAATACTTCCACAAGGATTTTTTCAGGTCAAATGGGAACCCCTGTTCTGCCATTCCTCCAAAATAAATTGAAATCGGGTGTATGATTGAAATCCCTCCCTTGGAATATCATTGAAATTTGAATTTAAAAGAGAAAAAAAATTAATAAAATTGTAAAACTTAGTATGTTTAGAAGAAGGGAAAAAATTTCAGTGCATAAAACAAAAAAAAATTTAGAGAAGGGGAAGAAACTGAATTTCTTACCTCAAATCCCAAGCTTTAGCTGAGTTGTTTGAAGTCTCCTTCCTTGTTGCTCCTCAATTCTGCTCACTATCGCTCACTACTGCGCTTTTCCTCACTGCTCATTGTCTCTCACTACTGCGCACTTGCTTGGAATGATTGTCACTAAACTTGAAATGCATTTCAAATGAATAGATTTAGTGGCTACTAGGGTTTTAAGATCAAATGAGGAGGTCAAAAGCAGTGAGGCGGTCATAAACAACTAGGCGGTCCTTTTTTTTACTTTAAAAAGCACTTAATTTTTTAAAAAAATGCCTAAATTTTTTTAAGAACCCCGCTTTTCATTTGGGTTCATTGTGGTTTGTCAGGGTTCTGAACCAGGAGCGCACTCGATTTGCTAGGTGTGCATCCTTATTAGACTTGACTTGCGGGCGCACCCGCCCCTGCACCTGCGCACTGAATGTGGGGTTCGTTCTGGGTTAGCGAACCCGGTTGGCTGGGTTTGTGAATCTGTTAAAATAGCTATATCATTAACATCCATTAGATAATCAAAATATAGGCCTTTATATTTGTTTCCTATTGCAGGTTCTTTTATATGTGAAATATAATACTACATTTGCAGGGTACTTGGTGATTCAAGTCAGATCTACTGAAGAAGGATAATTATTAGCTTCAATCTTCATAGTGGCAGGAAGTTGATAGTTTCATAAAGAAAGCTACAATATCGATCTAAAAAATCAGCCTAGCTCCACGGTTTTGTTTGAGACCAAAATATTTTATGGTTTCCTTTTGGGGTCATAGGCACAGGACCCCTAGAAGGGTTTTAGGGTCAGTGCCCCTGGTCGGCATTCTCAGGGTTGACGATAAGACCTACACGCAATTTAAAATCCTAAAAGTTCTATGGTTTTGCCTAAAAAAAGTGTCGATCAGAAGAATTTTGCAAATTGGAAGAATTTATGAAATTGCGAGAAATTGCCTATTTCTAAAAAATCAACAAAATGTTGTAATATGGAAAAATGATGCTGCGTCGAGCATTTTGTACAACATGATGGGGCATGAATTTCAAGGATTTGCACAAGTTTGTACATATGCCATATTACCAAAATTTGGCCAAGTCTTGAAGCTGACGTAAGAAAATGCCAAGTTGCGAGAAATTGTCGAATGAATGGGGAAAAAGTGGCGCCATTTGTGGTAAAAAAAAGTAGAATTGCGAGAAAATACCAAATTTGCGAGAAAGTGTAGAGTTTATGAAAGTTGGTAAAAGTTTGCAATCATGCAAAAAGTCGCTTTGTTCACAAGAAAAAGTAGAATCACGAGAAAATACCAATTTTTCCAGAAAATGCAGATTTTTCGAGAGTCATAAAAGTTTGTGATTGGGCAAAAAGTTGTGCCCTTTGTCGCAAGAAAACGCATCATGAGAAAATACCAAATTCGCAAGAAAGAAAGTCGATAAAAGTTCACGACGAGGCAAAAAGTCGTGCCATTAGTTGCGAGTAAATATCGAAATTGTGGAAAAATGCAAATTTGCAAAAAGTCAATAAATTGATGCACCTAGGCCAAAAGGATGTGCAACCACGACGAGTAAATTTTGGTGACATGCCACCTCTTCGGGAAGTTGAAATGAACAATTTTGTAATTGAATTCGACAGTTAGCAATGAAGATGATAAAAATTTTTGAGAGCTAAAAATTGGGGGTTCTTTAGAGATAAACTATTGGGATTGAGATTTTCAGAAGTAAAGGGTTCTTCCCATTCATGTGAAAGCTTGCGATTTCACCAAGCATTAGCTTGCGATTCCTCTTTAATGTACCAAGCAACAACCTATGATTGTACCATGCAGTAGCTTGCGATTTCTCCAAGCATTAGCTTGTGACTCCATATACAAATGTAGGTTGATCCTCATATGAGGCAATTGTTTTGTGCATTCTGATTTCAGTCTCATTTAAGAGATAAGCAACTCAGTAATTAGTGCACTATGGTTACGCTTAATTTTTTTTAGAGAAAATTTTTAATCTATTATGAATATGATTGTTGCCTGTGAATGTGATTTCTGATTATGCATTATTTGAATGTTTAAATTTGCTTTCACTATACACTTTTTTGGGTTTCAGATCACCTTGTGTCTGGCGATTCTATGCATATTCTATCTCCCTTTCGAATTGTAGGCAAGTGACTTCTTTGACCATGCCTCAATTGCTATATGTGTCTTCTCCATATCGAATGAAGGAAAAAAGCAAAAATTGAACTTCTTTCTATTTCTTGTTTTGTCTTACCACATTCCTTGTGTTTTCCTATAACAAACATCCATGTTGCATTCCAATAAAGTAGAAATGGAAAAAATAAATGAAACGAGATTTCCAATTTTGCAGGTTGTTACTAGTTGGTCTATTTCCACCTCTTATTGTTTGTTCTTTAATTGGTCCCTAGTGGCCCACTTGGGATATCTTGGCAAATAGGCTATACCCTATAGGCAATAGATTTTGAATGTGGCTATGTAGCCTCGTCTGATTCATTTGTTATTAGCTTGTGTTTAGATTGTTCCTATTTAGGAGACAAAATCCCAGTTGTGTTATACGTTAGTGTGCTTTGCATGTTTGTATTGTTGATCATAATTGAAAATTACTTAAACACTTTAGAACACTTTTGCTAAGATCAATAGTGATTTATCTTTGTCAAAAACTACAATTATACTACAAATTCCAATCTGAGTTTCTATAACCTAATTTTGATCTATTTTTTGATCCAATATTGTTTTTTTTTTTCAATTTTAAGAAAAAGCCAACTTGTGATTAAGAAAAAGCCAACTTGTGATGAAATTGGGAAAAAATTGTTTAGTTTCAGTTGAAGGTCCATAAGGGAAGAGTTGTAGCATTCCCAACAAGCTTCAAAACGAGCCCAAGAGTAAGAAAAATAGAGTTGTTAATCAAAAGTTATGGTAAAAGCAATAGTTTTTTGAAAAATAGATAAAAGAAAAATAGATAAAATTGCTTGTTTTTCTGTAACTAGAAAGACATTTGGATACAACTTCCTTATGTGATATCAGATACCTCTAAAACCACTAGAAATCATCTTGGAATGGGGTATTTCCTTAACTTTTAAAGTTAAAACTTCAAGTTTAAAGTTAGTGTAAACTTTAAAAGTTCCCTTGAAACAAGGGAGACCACTACCTGACCTGGCAGTGTGCTTCCTGATTGACCTAGGGAGAAAAGCAATCAAGGGAGGCTGCTCCTTGACCTTGGGTGCGATAGCGCACCCTAACTGAACAAGGGAGGAAGGCAATTCAAGGAGCGAAAGGTAGCTCCTTCACCTTGGGCGCGATAGTGCTCCTTGATTGAACAAGGGAGGAATCGAACCAAGGGAGACAACTCCCTGGCTCTAATATGGATGGCGTTGCATGACTGAACTAGGGAGAAAGGAGATCAAGGGAGAAGGAAAAAGATTCTTGACCTTGACTTTCTCTTGGGCGCATCCTTACTAAAATTGATTTGTTTTTTTGTCATTTTAACAATTACAAAAATGGTTCAACTTCCTCGAGACTATTGGACTGATACAAATGGTTAAGGTAATTGAAGGGGATTTGAAGGGGAAAAAGGGAAAAATCGAAGAACATAGGGGAGAGAGTCATTTTTTTTTAGAGAAGAGGCCGAAGAAGAACATAGCCATTTAGATAGAGAATCTGGACAATTCTGCAAGCAACAATAAGTGCACAGACAGAGTGTGATAGAGTCTCTTGAAGACAGAAAAGCTCGACACATTGTTGAATGTTTTTGTGTATATTGTGCAAGCTCTATGAGTTGCATCTCAACACAGAAGCAAAGGCACAATTGAATTGTAATTTCTTCTTGAAAAAGAACTTGAATACCATTATGGAGTTTTATTCCCCAAGAGGGTTTCCCCAGTTCAAAACTTTTGTATCTGTGTAAAGATTTGTTCATGTCCATTTTTATTTGCTCTTGAATTTTTAGATTCAAGTTGATAGGAGAGCATGCAAATTTCAGACATAGTAACCTTTTGTTTATTTTGATGAATTTATTTAAGGGTAAATCAGTTATTGGGTATATGGCCAAGTTGAGGCCATATGGTACATTGGACAGGTACAAGGCGAGACTTGTAGCCAAGGACATCTGTAGCATGATCAAGATGCCACAGTTGCAACATCAAGTTTATCGATATGCTTGATAGGTCACCTGTATTTTTTAGTTGGTCAAATTAACACCAAATAACCCCGTGTTTAGATTTAGTAGTAAACTACACCATTGTAGGTGGCCTACCATCATGCTTGACTTTAGTACTAATTTATGAAAAAAAAAGAAAAGTTGGTCAAATTCTAAACCCTAAACCCTAAACCGGTTGCAGGCTGCAGATACCTAAGGATCTGTAACATTGGGAGATTTTGACTCACCCACTGAGTTACAGATCAAATTCACAGGAAACTTCCTATCAAGCTGTTATTCTGTAATCCAAATGTCATAGTTTTATTGATTGTTGCGATTACTCTCATTGTTCTCTTCTCAGGGACCTTTGGGAGTGCTCTTGGTCCAAATAATGCATTTAAAAAATGGTAAATGCATCCACCATCCCATCCCTCAAAAGGAAAGGGAAATAAAAGGGAATACGAAGTGGTCCATCGTAGGCTGGATGTGCAACCTCCTTGTTCAGCATCCACATATATGCTGGATGCCCAGCCTCTGCAAATAAGAAAAACTCCTGGAATTTATATATAGAAAAATGACTTGGTAGGATATTTTAGCAGAATTCATATTTTGTGAAAGAAAAACGTACGTCTGCAGAGTCCCATATGCAAATTATGAACTTTTTTGTAGGTGCACCTCCCTGTTTTTTGGTATTGAAGTTTCTTGTTTTACAACTTTTGAGGTCCCAAAAGAGTGTGCTACTAAACATGCTGTGGATAAAATACAAGTCAGTGTGTGATTGACCAAATACCATGGGTGCGTAGGCTAAACAGTCTTTAGATATTATAAGAACAGAGTTAGGCTAAAGGAAGAATCATTAAGTATTATTTTGAGGGTGTGGGTAGATTAAGTCGTAGACTTGAGCCATGAAATTTCATCAGTAAGAGAAATACTTGTACATGAAACAAGAACAATGTATGCTAACAAGAAAACCCTTGTTTTTGGCTCCAATGCATGATGAGAAATTTCAAATATGAAGGCTTGTAGAAGAATGTGGATGGTAGGTTAGGACCAAAATTGCCAGATGGAATCTTGAGCATATTAGAGGACCTTTCCTGTTTTCATTGGTTATAATAGAGATGCATTTTTGATATTTTGTGGACAAATCCTGAATGTGGCCAGTTATTGGTTTAAAATTTGGTTCTGTGGATGCTCGTCTCAAATAAGAAATCACTCCAGTTTTTAACCGTGTATCATCTCTTTTATGCATGTGATGCAGGGTATTTGATTGGATCAAATGTCAAAGTGGGGATTGTAACATTAATATAGTGACTGTGCAGCAAGGCAGCGGCGAGAAGTGAAATATTGCTAATTTATCGTTTCCTGCTATGCATTAAAGGGCATGCTTGTGGGAACTTTTCATTGGAATCACCACTGTGATGCCCCATACACATTTCACCAACATTGTTGCATGGTCAGCTCACTGATTGGCCTTGAATGAGAAATGTTATCAGTAGAGTTGTGATATATACCCTTTGTTATTGCTCATTTCAAATCTAACGACTCGTTTGATTACGCTTTTGTTGCAAAGTTTCAACTTTGATCCTGTAAATTGTTCATACGCGCTTAGTGGGTCTCTTGAAAGAGTTTCTATCATTCAGTTGTATACATCTGCCGATTATCTGCAAAGTGTTTTTACTATAATGCAAAAGGATTTGGGTCCATATTTTATGTTTATTTTTGGTGATCAGATCTTTTGGTTTACATGCAAACTAAAATTCACTGTATTTTGATAACATTTAGAGTTGTAACCAACAGTGGTTCTTGAAGTGATTATACAACGTATATGTGAAGTTCTTTTGTAGTTATCTTCCCAATTTCCAGATTGAGATAGATCCTCGTGTTGTGAATAAGCTAATGTTGATCTTTGTGTCATGATTGTTTTTAAGAATTAATTTATTGGAACGTTATCTTGCTTGCTGATTCCTAGTCTAGCTAATAGCTTGGTATTATACGAGTGTAAACTACAAGTTTTTGGTTCTTTTTGAGGAGGTTTAGTTTTGTGCTCTGCTTTCTGCATCACATCAGAAAACGTATGAAGATCCCCCTTCCGTAATAGATAGCAAGGTGATTTAATACTCAGATGCAGGATTTGAAGTTTCATTAGTTCACATTCCTCAATTCTGACTCATCTTTTCTTGTTTTCTGAATGATGTGTATTGCATGGGTAATGTCTGATTTTGGTTCTTACGGGACATTTTAGCAGGTGAATTTATGGAGGGTATTAGCAGTGGAAATGCTTAATTGCTTACAATCTATGCAAGTTTCCTTTTTATTGCTTTTAGGTTCCTTGCCAAATAATAGATCAAGGGGAAAAGGCTTGCAAAATAATATTGACATTGATACTTATCATGCTTTGAATTTGCGTTAAGTGTGAAATGTGCTCCTATTAGTTCCATTGATAAAACTCATGGATAAGTAACTAGCATACTGAAAGCAGTAGCTTTAATGGCTTTTGAATGCCATATATCTTTAGCATTTCTGTTCATGTTATTGTAAGAGCAGCTTTGTTTGGATTTGAAATTATTACAGTAAAAGCATCATGGTTTTATAATTATTTCAAGTTAATTGCCAGAGTACTATCTGGGACTGAATTAGTTCTTGATGCTTCTTAGTTAATCTTGGTTCCCCTTGGGAGGTTTGGGTTGTCTTAAAAGTTTACATGCAGGGTAGGTGCAGAACATGTGTATTAGTGTGGCTGAATATTTATGCTCAAGATTGGTGCTTCCAGGATTACACTTAGTGCTGCCAGGAAATATTTGATGACACAATTTGGTGATGATGTCATCACGATGTTCAAGAACATAACTCATTTAGTTTATTGATGAGTGTTTTCAGTTGGGACAATCAGATGATGTCTCTGCAAAATTCTGTGAAGCCTGTCAGAGGGATTTTTGTGTCAGGGGTGCTCCATATTGTGTATACTTGTACTCCCAATGTTGGTTGAAGAGTTTAGGTTCTGTCTGCTGCCCCATGCTAATAGTATTTGCATTCATTAGAGAATTATAATGTACATCGTTCTTTTTTTTCCCGAAGTATATAAATCTTTATTTTTCACTAGTAGCTAGTGTTCTTGTGCATGCTTATTCTCATCAACCTAATTTGAGTTTATTTCTTTGCAATGGTACTAATTTTGAATGCTTCCAGCCATGCTCTTACAAACAGGTCCACTGTCTTAGTTTGATTATTGCAGAATGTGTGGAAGTTGTGAACATCGTAATGCTTTCAGGAGACTACAAGATCATTGCAATAGTCAAAGATATTTCAATCACAAAATTGGAGAGCTATTGCTAGGATAATGTTGAGGTCAAAAAAGATGTTGACAATTGTTTGTGTATTGAATATGACAGCCTTTAAAGCATAACAACAATTGAATGTTTTTTGAATATAGTGGCTTTAAAATGGAATTTAATCCTCAAATGTATGGCAGGAGTGTAACTCATCCAAACGTGGAGTAGATTGTAAATATATACAAAATGTTGTTCTTTATGTTTTATGTGGAGGAGCATTACTAGGAAAACGAATTCGCAGAAGGCTTCCTTTAAAAGCATTGATTTAACAATCCATTGAGGTGAAAATACGTAAGGAATTCTAATGTAAACCAAATGGGTCAGTCATATGGGCTCATGTGTTGATGCATAAAACAATCTAAAGCAGATTCAATCAATCTTGTGTATGGACTCAACGACCCAACCCTAGGCTGAAATGATGGGGTAAGTACCCAAGAGTAGGTTGAACTGATAGTGTTGGATAAAATAATATAAATCCACTAATAAAATTTCAAGTACAAGGCATAGGAAAGCAATGTAAAGTGTTGTGAACTTGAAATCATAACCAAAAGGGTCCTCAAGCCCTAATAGGAGTGGGGAGACTAATGTTTCTTTGTACATAACTTTGGGGCCAAAAATGTTTTAATAAAGTCACTTGGAGGACCCTTAAATTGGCCTTAATTAGACAAACAAACGATAAATTTGATTATAGTCTTCATGTGGTCGTAGTGGGAGACTCGGCATTTGATTTGGAGCCTACAATTGGGCTAAAAAGGGTCATTACAAGCATCAATTTATTTAACTTTTTGGACATTTTCATTTGATATACAAGAGCACTGCTGAAGTAAACACATTACCTCACCTTTCTACATTTGAAATACTCTTTGTATAGAGAAACTGATCTTTTTTTTTTTCGTCAAAATTGCACTTCACCTTTATGTTCTTATTTTGTATCCCTCATTTCATTGTAACTCTACTTTGTATTCCTCTTTAATATGATGGAATAGAAGATGGAAACAAGTGGTAACTTGCAACTCGATGTACAAATGTTGAAAGCCAAGTTTGATAGTGAAGAAGAAGGAAGCAATTAAAACAAGTCAACCAGAATGATTGGTTTAGAAAGTTGAGCATAAATTGATAGCATCATCTAAGGGCATGATACAAGTTAACTACATGCAAAAGCCCATGTATAGTCTTTTGAGTGTGCAAAATCTACAAGTGGAGTAACAAGAGTACAAATCAAGGCGCAAGTCAAAGTTCAATTATACATATTTGATAAATATGGAACTAATAGAATGGTTAGCAAAGTTGGATGTTGTATCTATAGATTTATAGGTAAAAAATAAATGGAACCGAATAAGATTTGCTCTAAATGTAATGTGAGGCAACACTAAACATGAGCACCCAAATTGTTTAATAATTATTGACCACAAACATAGTTGCGAATAATTTATAGTGTTTTTGCACAAAAGCCAATTGCAAATAGGGCTTTTGCCTTACAATGACCAATTTACTTGTCTTCAAGGAAAAATGATGGTACAAGAATAAACATATCAATTCGAGTGTTTTTCAATAAAATTGACATTCCATCATGAGATGTAGTAGACTTGTATGCTAGAAACCTATGCCTCGAACTAAATGCAGAGGCAGGCAAGTGTAAAGTGACGACTATATGGTACTTAATGGATTTGACAAATTTTGTAGAAGAAAGCCACCTTGTCACTAGAGAGCACCACATTATGCCACACAAAAGACATAGATATGAAATGGATAACCAATCAAGAAGTACTAGATAGCGAGAAAATGTGAATCAAAATGACAAACTATCCTACCAAGAAAAGGGAAAAAGGGGCCAAAGAAAGATTTACGACATTTGTTACAAATGCAATGAAAAATGGATGCTAATGTATGTGAAGTTTGCAACAAGATATGTAGGCAACTATATTTTCCTTTGAAGCCATGGGAAGCATATTAAATGGAGATGAGGCAACAAATGACGACGAAGAAAATAATGTCAACAATCCCTTGGTCGTTAATGAGAAAAACCAATTTTAATGATATATTTTTTTTAGAACACTTACTTCTAGAGAGCTATTTGTAAAACCAAGTTGGTAGTGCTCGTAGATTCAAGAAACATAACTTCATAGATACAAAGTAGGTAAAACAAATAGGATTGGTGGATCAATTCTAGGATATCTTACATTAATTTGCAATGGTGAAATAAAAATAAAAAACTCTATGGGTAGTATATAGTTACCTCTAATTTCCTATGTTTTTTTTCCACTAGCAGAAGGGTGGGATGCTATATTAGTCATTAAATGGTTGGAAATGTTATTTACCTATGGTATAAACCATACAAAATATTTCATTAGTAGTAAATTAGACGATTTATTGTACCAAGATTATATCCCATGGAATCTCAAATGACAAATTATTTTGAATGAGAACGTCAACAACCTTATAGAGATTACCAACATATAAAAGAACATATTATCTAAGTCTTAGCAAACCATAAACATGTGTTTGAAGATCTAATTAAATTCCCACCCCTTAATAGGTGTATGAAGCATATAATTGAAATGGAACTCTACAAGCCGCAACCTATTTTAAAGCCCATATAGGTATAGCTACCATGAAAAGTTTGAAATGGAAAGGCTTGTCCAACAATGTTTAAACACAAGCTGAGTCACACATAGCAAGAGCCCATATGCAATACTTGTAGTATTGGCTAAAAGAGAAGATGGTTCATTTGATTTTGTGTTATGTGGTTTGAACAAAATGTGAATACAAACCAATATTCTGTACCAAGGATATATGCCATTTTAAATGAGGTACATGGCACACAATACTAAATAGTAGATATTGGCTGTAGTTATTATCAAATTCTACTTAAAGATGTACCCTTGAGTGGTTCGAGTGATAGAGTTGATGTTTTCACCAATGCAACCAAGGTTCAAATCTTGGGGGTATATATCTAAGGTCCATGTGCTAAATATTACTATATTGGGAGTAATTACACACCCGTGTCAACAACACCACCAAAAATCTATTTAAAGATAACGATAGATATAAAATCATATTCATATATAAATTTATCTCGATACTTAAAAAAAATCACGTCTCTCTAGTCACCACTTCATTAATGAGAAAACAATATAGAAATTATCAAAAGAATGTGAAATATTTAATTGTATATAATGTTTTATAATAGCACATCAAGGGAAATTGATCATATCATTTGTCCATATATATCAAATACATTCAATATTGAGAAATACCTTGATTAAATAATTTGTACAAATCTACGCTAAATGCATTTATAACAAAATTATATCCAATTAAAAAATAAATAGTGCCAATTATTTGCCACAGTCAAATTTTTAATAATTTATAGTATATCATAATAACCTATCACCGAGAATTTGATCAAATCATCCTTATATGTCAACATTAAATGCATTGAATGCATTTAAGATTTGATGGGCGATAATTATTTGCCACATGCAAGTACTAGTAATATGCTAAGGTTGTTAAAAAGTAAGGGTCAACACTTCTATCCAATGTCTGAACAACATTCTAAGCCACAATGAACAAGTTTTGTCTTTCTTAGAAAACTTATCCTAATCTTCTTTGACGACATCCTCATACATGCTAGAATATAGAAAACATAAAACAATGACATTATTTTCTCTATATTAGAAAATAAGTTTTATGCCAAATGATTGAAGTGTTCCTTTGGCAAGCACGGATAAGAATACTTAGGCCACATAGTAATAATGAACATAGTACAAATTGACAAGATAAAAGTTCAACAATATTTAATTGAACCATTCGAAAAAATATGCTTCAAACAGGTTTTCAATGCCTAATGGGGTTTTACAGAAAATTTGTAGGAAATACTCTAGCCCAACATGGAGAAAATAAAAAAGGTTTAACGTTGGTGGGGATGCTTGTCGCATCCCCACCAACGTTAGTTTATATTGCCTCTTCACCATTGATGTTGACGAACTCATGTCAACATCATATTCTTCTTTCCTGTTGGTGTTGGGCTCTTTTTTCTCTATTGGTGATGCAAGCCTTCATTCCTCTTCTTTGACTATTGTCGATCACTCCCTGTGTTGTTGTCAGTTCTACTGATGTTGATCTTCGATGTAACTTTTCCAATGATGTTGGCCACTCTCCCAAAGCCCCTTGGATAGCTTGCCCCCCACACAATGATGTCGACGGGCTCTATCGATGTTAGGATTCTCCTCTAATCCTCTCACGAATGCCATTTTGTAAAAATAATAAAATGCCAACAATGTTGACTAGCCACCTTTTCTTGTTGATGCAAAAAATTCTCCTTTTATCACCCTAATGACAATGTTGGCAAGCACGACCCCTATTGGCGTCCTGCGATGTTGGTTTACAAATTCCTCCACTGACACAACTCTCCTGTAAAATATTGTTGGTTTGCAAGAATACATATAAATATATATACATAATTCGACAATTTTATGTCGCCCTGCCATTCATTGGCAAAAAATATGCACAATGTCAGGGTGCTACCGTTATGCTCCCACATCATCCTCCCCTTCTTATAGAAAAATGTAGGTCCTCCTACAAACACTTAACTTTAAAGCTTTCCCATTTCTTCTCATCCAAACCTCTGAGGTCATCTTCAGTGATCCATGTGTTGTCCTCATGGGGTAAACCTTCCCACTTCACTAGATACTTATTGTAGTTTCCCCTTTTGGTCTTCACCATCTTTTTATCCAAAACTACTTCCACTCGCTCTTTCTCCTTTTTGGGCATCTATCTTTACCAATCAACCATGGTCATCTCCTCATGTCTGTCATCACCTGGATATGGATACAAGTCTATGATGTTAAAAATGGGAGAAATGTCATAGTCTATTGACAAATCTATTTGATAAGTGTTTTCATTGATTTTCTTGATAATCTAACATGGTCTAATTTTCTTATACTTGAGCTTGTTATAGGTACCTGTCAGAAACCTATCATTTCTAAGAAAAACTATCATCATGTCACCGACTTTAAATTCCTTATGCCTTCGATGTTGGTCTATTGCTATCTTGTATTGAGCATTGCTCTCCGAAATACGTTGCTTTACTTCCTCATGAATTTGCTTCAGATTCTTTGCCATAGTCTCTGCATCATCACTAACTCGCTCTCCGACTGGAATATCAACTAAGTCTACCATTTTCTTTGGCAATTGAACATATACTATCTGAAATGGTGCCATTCTTGTCGATCTGTTCATTGAGTTGTTGAAAGAAAATTAGGCTTGTGCCAGAACTTGATGCCATTGTCTGGGTTTATCTCCTGCCAAACTTCTCAACAGATTCCCCAATGACCTATTCAGTGGTTCAGTTTGTCCATCGATCTAGGGATGGCATGCACAACTGAATTTAAGTTCTATGCCCAACTTTCTCCATAACATTCTCCAGAAATGGCTTAGAAATTTGCTATCCCCGTCAGAAGTGATACTCCTCAATAGTCCATGCAATTGAACTACTTCTCTAAAGAACAACTCCATCGTCTTTCCTGCATCATTGGTCTTCTTGCAAGGTATGAAATGTACCATCTTTAAAAACCTATCAACAACCGCAAACACTGAATCATTCCCTCTTTATGTGTTTGGCAACTCTAATACAAAATCCATGGAGGTTTCGGTCCACAGTGCATTTGGAACAAACACTGGTTTATAAAGTCCCACTTTTTATGACATTCCTT
>JANKJI010000001.1:194026937-194037392 GCA_024626585.1 Ginkgo biloba | reverse complement strand
TAGGTAAAAAACTCTCCATGTATCCCCTCGATCTTGGCCCCCTCAACGAGCCATATCCTCTCGGTACAGGTACTAGCCTCCCTCATGAGGATCGAAGGGACATCATATATTATCCTTTGAAGCGTTTTAATATTTTACCTAAGCATCTTATTGCTATAAGTAGTATTATACCAAAAGATTGTTTACTTATATAAATATCTCCCCTATAAAAGGTAGCAAGTTGTATTGAAAAAATTAAGAAGCTTAAATGTATGATAGGGAGAAACTATTTAAAAATTAGTAGAGTTATAAATCTAGATAAAAAAAATATAGAGTAGATCATAATTCTCAGCAAGAGTTAAGGTATGGATGCACCTACCTAAGGAGAGTTTCTAATGCAAGATATTAAAAATGAAATCAATTTAGTATGACACATTTACTATTCTAGAGAATATAGGAAAAATTGATTTTTAAGCTTGATTTCCATCAAATATGAGGATTTACCTAGTTTTCAATGTTAACATTTAAAACCTCTATGAACCCCCTATGTTGAATGGAGAGGAAGGTGAAAATAATGTATTAATACCTCCACTTGAAAAGATAATTCCAAATGAGAAAATGTTACTAGGAGAGGATGATATTTTATAAAGATAAAAGAGGGAATATAAACATGGTTCCATGAATTTCTACAAATATAATAAGAAATGACAATTTTCCTAAGTAGGTAAAGGTTTCATAGAGGAGAATACTAGGAAATCATTTTCAATTCTTAAGTAGATGTTAGAGACTAATATCCTTAAAGGGAGGAGGTTTGATTTATGTCAAACTAGACTCTAGAAAATAGTTATCATATTCAATTCAATACTAGTAGGAAAGATAAAAAACCCTAAGAAAACCTATAAAGTTTGTTTAAGAGTCAATTGTGGTGATTGTTGGGTCTAAGTCCAAAATTATAAATTAGATCTGAGGGGAATCACCCTTTGGTGGGGTCCTAGAAATAGATCGTATGGTGGGGTTTAGTATTCATATATTGAGAGATCATATAGATAATTACACTATAATATCCTAAAGTCTTATGATTTTGGTTAAGGAGGAAAATTCATCAAGGAAAATTATGAATTAGTGAACGAGTTTGTAAAATACAATAAGCTCCAACATAAACCCAAGAAAAATATCATATTTGGGTGATTTTTCTAGTGCCATGTTAAATGCTAAATAAAAAATATTGACTAATAATAAGGTTTCATAATCCAACATTAAGTTGGAAAAATATTATTTCTATATGATGGATAATTTATCTATACTTTAGCAAAAAGTTAAAGTCTTGTTGGAGAAAATTACAAAGTCCAATACGTGATGAAAAAATATAAGAAGCTACAAAATATAGGAAAATGATTCAACAATGCATGAATATTCAATTTATCAATAATTAATATTGACTTTGAGAGATAAACAACTTAGAGTATATCATATAAGTATAAAATACCCTGACAGTTTAATTAAAGAAAGTTACAAGAATACAAAAGGCTTTTTTTAGATAAAATTATAAGAAGTCTTGACACTAAGTTAGGGCCCTTTAGATCCTTTTTACATCCCATATGGGTATCTTCATTAAGAATTTACTATGTGGTAGGTATCCATATCATATACCTTTATCCAAGAAGTTGAATATATAGTTCGGTAAATGTATTGACAATTACAACTTGAAGCATTATAAAATTTCATTATAAGTTAAAACTAGGGATAGAAAAAAGGAAGAGGATACAAAATATTTTGGAGAAGATATGTCATAGAATACTAAGTTCCAACATAGGTCAAACATAGTTCTCCATTTATTCATTCTTCTTTAAGATTTAATTTTAATCTTTTAGCTTACCATTATAAGTTGATCCTCTTATGAGGCAAAAATTCTATTCACTTGGATAGTAAATCCTAATTTGAGGTACACTAGGCTCTATGAGTTTTGTGAAAATATATTTCACTACCAAGCTTGATGAAAATCTTTATAGATCGACTCATATTCATTTCTTTAAGAAAAGTAATATTTTATATGTGACCACAACTTATGAATATGAAAACTTAAATGTTTTAAAATTGCTTTTAGAATATACATTCTTGGATCCAAATTATAGACACTCCATGAAAATAATTAGAAACTCTACCATATAAATAATACTTTCCATTTATAGGATATTATAAGACTGATGAGTGTATTATCCACTCTATAAATAATCCACCATTAATTGTATACAAACAAATTAAGATCTTTCTTGATTATATGATGAACCTAGAATGACATATTTACTTTTAGAAATTAAACCTAACTATTCAAAGATAATCACACTTATATAACTCATACTAACATCATAAATTTTATGCAATGTAGTTCACTCTTTTATACTTACAAATCTATTTCTCTATAAACCTTTAATAATAATGGTCGATTCCTAAGTATGTAATCAATCTTTATAGTTAGAGAATGATCCAATAATGACTCACTCTAAGATGTTCACATGATGTGAATTTAACATGTTCAAGTGGGTAAGTCTACTTGATCTAGAGAATATTTATTTATATGTCATAGGATATTCATCCATACTTGTGATGAATACATTATTAAGTGTGAATTTTACACACAACTATGTCATATCCATTCCTCCCAACTCATTCATTTTGGGTTATGTTGGGTGCAAGAATTATTGCTTTAATAGTTGGAATATTTATACCCTTTTAACATGTATTATTTCCCTTAAATACCCCTTTTAATCATTACAGATCATTAGGTGTATGGTATATAATGTGGAGACAAATTGACTTAAACTTTAATGCTTGGTATTGATTGAAAAAACTATCTCCTATAGAATTTATGAAATTAACTAGAGGGGGATACTATGGTTGGGGGAATTGTTGAATAGTTATAGGATCACTAGGAAATATTAAAAGAAGTGAAAGCTTCCTTAGTTTCTTATTTATGTGAGAAGGTCAATTAAGGATGGGATAGAAGTTATACTGGTCTAATAGGTTAAGCTAATTATAGGGTTCATATTCTAGTACATATTCACTAGAGGTTATAGTACATATTCACATGAGTGATAAAAGGGGTAGTTTTTATTAATAATTTATTAAACTATATACAATCATATATAATAGGGTTGAGTGGTATTTTTTTTCTTTTTAAAGCTCGTATTATATGCACAAATCAGGGTATGGATAAAAATGCCAATCTCTTTGAAATTAGGGTAAACATTTACCATGGTCTTTTATTATAAGAAAGTTTAAGTATTCATAGTCCTAAAAATTGAACTCCATATATATTAAGAATATCATATGCTATAAACTATATAACTACATTTATATTTAGAGTTATGTGTTTGAAGGATTATTAAATTTAGGTAAAGTGTTCATTTTCTTGTAAACTAATGCTTCCTATTATTATATGTATTTTTTGAGTTATTAGAAACACTTAAATTATGTTATATTATGAGAAAAAAGGTTATAAATATCAACATTATCCTTTAATTGAATCTTTATCTTCTTATCGTGTGTAGAAATAATATTGGTCTTATTTTTTATTTCTCAAGAAGTTTTAAGGGAATTTATAATCTCTCTTTTCTTCTCTTTCTCTCACAGGGATTATATATGTGAAGCTCATGGAAATTTCACCATAATAAATATATTTATAATATTATAATTCATTATTTATCTAGATATTTAATAACTTTGTATAATAAAATAATTACCTTTTCTTATAGACTAATTCCTTCTTATAGTGTATTGCTTATATTTTTTGTTTGATTAAGCAAACTAGAAAAAATCTTAGTATATATATTTACAAATGAGATAATGCATCTGGGTTAATGCTAATTTATAATACAGTCTATTTAGGTATATTTATTTGATTTAGGGTCAGTAACTTCATACGTGTATTATAATATAGGTATAATCAATGTTATTTAATCACATTATATATTTAATATAAAATTCAAAAGGGGTGTAAGCAATTGTTAGATTCTATTTTCCATATAATTAAATAATGTATAAAAAAGGGTTAAAGTATTGGTCAGAGGTACAAATTAAGGGGTAAAAAATAGGTTTACAAGCCTATATAGGGGTATTATTGATTAGTTATATCACATATGTTCTTGAGAGTTTATAACTAAGTGACCCCCCATTAGGCTTGCAATAAGAGTGATGAATGGAATAAATTTGTATAACATGATGTAAATGTGAACACATATGGTATACGTGATGCAAGAATGAGTAGTAACATGTTATGAATGGGATATAAATATCCATAAATATATGTAATAAATTGTAAAAATCTCATAACAAGTAGTGCAAATGCATGGGTGAAAAAAAAGGTGATAATAGAATGCCCCCAAAAGGATGGGGTTTGCATGAATGTCATGGATGAAGGATAAGAAATATTTGGAAGGAGCCCAATGTATAAAGTAACCACCAACAATATACAAACACCATATTGAACTACAACTATACCAAAATGAATGGAAAAGCTATTAATAGTGATGAGATAAATAGTATGAAGTGAGTGTTGTTGATGATACCATATGTTAATGTTATCGAAGAAGAGAGAGTAGATATAAATATAGGAAGCAGGTTATACCATACAAAATATTTCACCCCACTTGAAAAGATACACTCATAAAAAAATGTAAGCTAACCATTATCAAATCATGGCATTAGACATGTCTTCGCGTCATGCAAAAATATGATAAAATGATAATAAAAAAATTAACATGGGTATGGACAAGTCACATCCTTACAAGCATGATAAAATAAAATATAACAATAAGAATGAAAAAGTCATGGAAGAATGGAAACAAATTATATCATGTAGAAAATATAGAGAATAAAATCTAACATAGTGACATCATATCCATGCTAAATGAAAGCATGATGAACTAATTGATGCTATAAGATATCATTGAAGGACCATATGCATAAATAAACTAATGTATCATAATGTGTGAATTAGGCACGGATTCAAGTGATATCGACCATGAAATGACTACCCAAATATAAATACTAATGAAACTATAAACTAGTCGTTACAAAAATTTATAGTCTGATGGTCAAATGATAGATAATCAAACTACTACATGGAGAAAATCATGCATGTTCTTGTCCCTTTCCATAAGTCCATTGGGAAAAACTACAATGAGATAAGATCTATTGGGAGTTATTCCAAGTAATATATGGAAACTCCCCAATGTTAGATCTGATGATATGTATAAACAATGTTGTAACACCTAAAACTATCAATGACATACAAAAATGTTATGTACCTTATAGGGGAAAATATTTAATAAAGTGAACATATAAATACTAATATCTCCTGTATATAGATGAATTCCATAGTGGGGATGGAAGATCTCCATGATGTATATGATGGGCTAAACTAAATAAGATATCTCATAATGAAATTGGGATCAAAATGTAAATATTCTTAAGTAAATACTGTGTACAAACCACTCCTACCTATACCCCCCTAAACGATACTTCTTGGATGATGACCTAGAATCTATAAATATGTGAGATTTTCCTTTAAAGTGTGAAATGAATATAAATTTAATTGATATCTAAATATTATTTCTCCTTAGATTCTAATATAGACTAAGGGGAAAGATGAGCGCAAACATATGAATGTGAAGAAATCTAGTGCCCCTCTTTAGGTTCTTATGGATTTTAAAGATGTCATAATTAAGATTCCCATAATTACTTCTATGGATTCTAAGGGAAAAATATGTCCAAATATGTCAAAAAAAAAAAACTCTATGAAAAATGATATCATATTGATGTTGATATCTATAATGTTATGTATTCATTTAGACTCATTGTTGTGTACTTATGCATTTTAGATATAACGATCCTATAAAATGTACAAGTAATGAGTTAAATTAGATAGAATACAACCATGAATAATGAGTAGGACAGGTAATATCTAAGTTAAAATAAACCTTTTGAAATAAATTCCTCCTTTATAAAATATAATCAATCTAATAGAGAGGGGGGCAGAAAGGGGAATGTCCCATTATCACTCAAGCATATAATCACTTGAGTGATGTCCTTTTTGTTTGATCAAAAAATAATATACCATCTATATAAGATAAATGATAGGCAACCTTGTGTCTTTGAGCCTTATCAATATGTGGAGCATAAGTTTAATCTCTCAAATATTTGATTATGTTCCTAACCACTTATTTTATTCAAAAAATAGGAATAAGTCTTCATCTAGGAAAGATGTATTGACTAATGGAATAGGATTTTGAGGAGTTATATGGGAATTATCAATTAATATTCATGTCATTATTATCTTTTGGATGGACAAATTCAAGCTCAAATTATTGGAGTAACATAATTCAATAATCAAATTGTCTTAAGAGGATTGTCTTGTATAAGAGATACTTAATAGGAATTAATAGGATCATGAATTTAGTGTGTTTATGGAGCATATAATACAGGTCTCGTCTATTGATCTCAATATAATTCAACTCATAACCATCCAATGGATTTCTCATAAAATAAATAAAATCTTCAATGTGAGGGACATCCTTTTGCATAAGGACACCAATGATATTCATATTTGAAGATGAAATGTATACACTAAAATATTTAGAAATATTAGGTGCCATTAGAATGGGAATAAATTTAAGTGGCAAATTGGGATCATAAAATACTTTTTTAGCTCTGTAATCTCATGTAAAAAGACGATTAGTTTTTCTCAAGTAGTGTAAGGGGATTGCAATCTTAGCAAAATCTTCAATGAATCTACTTATGTACCTAGCCTTTTCTAAAATATATTTTGAGTTGCATGAAATTGGTTGAGGGAGGCATAACCAAAATTATTACAAATTTTCCTAAATCAACATAGATACCTTAGTAAGAAATAATGTAACAGATAAGACATCCAACATGAATACTTAAGACATATTCATGTAGATTGAGAATAATGTGGTATATATGACACCTTTGAGGAATAATACATAAGATGTCAAAATGAATTTGACATTTGTGGGACTTAGCACTTAAATTTTCAAGGAAAGTATTGGTGTATTTATACAACAAATCATGAAAATCCCTAGTCATAGCCTTTTGATATACATAACAACAATGATAAATCTAGAAGGCATGCTATGATAAGTGAAAGTACCTTAAGGTGTGATAAATATTGTATTAAACTGATATTTCTTAGTAATAATTATTTTCTTATATCTAAGGAGATAAATTCATGCCCAACCATAGAATCTATTATTTCATTAATGAATGGTGGTGGAAAATTATCCTTAGGAGATACCTTATTGATGTATCGAAAGTTGAAAAAAATCTCAATTGATTTGTTCCTTTTTATTATAGGGATAATGTTGTCCACTAATTTATTGAAGATGAGAGGAAAGATACATATAGAAACTTATATAATTCCTTCTTAATGGTTACAACTAATTGTAGTTTTATAGGTCCTTTCTCTTAAAAGACTAGCATAGATTTAGGATCTATGTGATGATAAATGAAACTAAGGTCCATACTAGGCATTTCATAATACGACCATGCAAATATGGCCTAAAATTATTAATAGAGTAATTCAAATTTATCTTCCTCATAGGAAGTGCAATAAACTCTAATGATAATTTTCTTAAGTGTGTTTGATTTGGAAATATTAATAGGGAATGTGTCACTAATGTTCATGATTTTTTCACTTTTAATGTATTAATTGTTGGAGGGATTATTCACTACTTGTACAAAATATTTGGTGGAAGGATATCCCTATTATGCATATGGAAAATTGATTTATCATTTCATGTTTTATGGGAAGGAAAGGAAAAGGTTAATTCTCCTTTAGGGTATAAGTAATGTCTTTGACCATGTTTTTGGTAGAATTAGTACCAAGAGGTTTGTTCCCCATACATGAAAGGAAATATTAAATCATCATTCTAAAAAATATCTATGATAGGTTCTTGGTCCATGCTAATAACAATAACTATAGATGATTAGGGTTCTTACACTAGAGGATTACCAAGAAAGGATCCAACCATAGATTATTATGTTTATCCCAAAAATAACCTCTATGACTATAAGACATATGAAGAAATAATTAGAATAAAAATAAACAATATGATTCAGTGTGTGTGTTAGGGGTGAGGGTTGAGGTCCTTATGAAAGAAGAAGGCCTTAGATGATGCTTGGTCCCTTAGATGGCTTACGATGAACTCCTAGATGAATAACTAAACCCGCAACCTATATGCCATAAGAGAACATGGAAAATATTTGTGCTTTAAGGAAATAAATACATCAACATAAGGACATTAATACTCGAGAAATAATGGTATAAATAAATGACACAAGAGTTTGATAAAAGAAAAGAGTGATTTTATTTCAAAGGGACAGGGTGGAAAAAATGGAGTGATCTTGTCAAATGGGTTTCATATGATGGAACATATACAATGCTCTCTCCCTTCTTTTATTATCTTTATGATAAGTAGACATAGTAATATGGAAGGTATAAGTGTATCAATAACATAAAACATAATGATCATAAACCCTTCCCATAAATCAATATAAATGATTCCAAGCCAAGACTTTTTTATAATCTCCAATTAAAAGATGCCAATGCCATGATAAAATCTATAAGTGATAAGGAAGACACTTCACTTAGAATTTCCTCCCTTTTTTACTTGTATGAAGGTGTATATATATCATAAATGTGCAACATGACCTTAACCATGGGGGAATATTATGAAGTTCCACAAGTGTGTATCTTAATCTAAGATAACCTTCCCTAGGTTATAAGCCTACATGTGTGTATTGATATTTTAAAACAAAGTTGTATGTTGGTTGATGTGTAACATAAATTTACTAATAAGGCATCATAATATAATAATGTTGTGCAAAAGATCCATGTGGTAAGATAAAACATGATGTAAGAGGAAACATAATAGAATAATCATGGAAATAAAGGGGCCATGCACAAAAGGCATTATGTAAATGAAGTGTACACATGATAAATGCATGGCAATGATATAAGTCATGTTTATGCCATAAGAATGATGAATGAATAAAATTCACACAAAATGATACAAACATGAATGCATTGATATAAGTGGTGGAAAAATGAGAAGTAACATATATTAAATAAAATATAAAGCTCCATAAATGTATGTAATAAAATGACAAAAAATATACAAATGCATAGTGCAAATGTATAGGTGCAAAAAATATGATTATATCTGTTAAGAATAAGAGGTACTCTTCACTACTTTTCCTTGTATCATCTCATTTGGTCACTTGTATGTTATTTGGTTAGGATTATTATTATATTTCTATGAATTCAAAGAGAGAGATAAGGGACAAAGTATTTTTCATGAAGGTATTGTTCTAAACTTATAAGGTTCTTTTCAATAAAACATGTATATATATATATTCACATTTTTGGTTTTCATTTACTTATTCTCCCATGTGTGTGGTTGGTTTATTTATTATAAGATCAATTTATTATGCTAATATCATAAGTGGGAAAGTTGAATTATGTAATTGTAGTTTATGTAGGCTATATAAAGAATCAATAAAACAATAAAGTATTGAACAAAGGGAAATGAATAATATTATATTAAGAAATTTTCTAATCCAAGTAATTTATTTGCCCCTCCCTTATTTTTTATCAATATTTTGAGATGCTTAGTCCTTAGGTAAAGTGATCAATTTATATTAAAGTATCCAAACCTCTATCCAAGCCCATTGATTCCCCCTAATCAACTCAAGGGGATAAAAATTGACCGACAATATTATTATGGTTATAGATATGAAATTCCCATTTTCCCACTATGACCATGAAGTTATGATATTTGATCGGTTAGCTAGGAAGATAGTTATGTCATCCACACAATCCCTTAGAGGTGTATCCTTTTTAAGGAACATTTTAATAAATGTTCCTGTCTCTTTGAATGTAAAAAATGATCCCATAAATAAGGATATTACTTTGACTCTTCCCAATAATTCCTCTTGATGTGCTTAAATTTAGGGGAAGAGAATATTAGAAACCTGAGTATAATATCATTGAGTTTAGGATTTGGTTTCAAACTAATGACTTAATTTAAGAGTCAATTGTCCTTAGATTATTTTCCTTGTATTCGATATTACATCCTTCTCATGATTCTATCACCTCACCCTAAGACTTAGCACACAAATTTATTTCTAGATTTTGTTGATTGCTCAACATGCCCCACTGTAATTCAAACGTGGGGACCCCCTTTTTCTATTTTTTGTATTGACTATATTGGGGCTGGCTAAGTCCACAACAGACTACGCTGTCAGTAAACTTTCAGTGAATCTGCCTTCCCCACTCCTTATCTTTACACCCCATAGTGCCCTCCACCATATAAATGCCCATTGACCACCAGGAGCGGACAAGAGTCCTTTTAATCTTTATTCAAAAATCCCCACATCCTCGCATTTTCATATTAC
>JANKJI010000001.1:193977745-193994354 GCA_024626585.1 Ginkgo biloba | reverse complement strand
TGGCTATCTGGAATTGTAATGGCATGATCTAGTCTTCACCAAGCACAATTTAAGATGTAGTTAAGGGTAAAGACATCATTTTCTTCACAAAGACACATGAATGCTCTAAGTGCCCCTTGCCCTACATCACAGGTTATTCATGGCTCTTAGCTTGTTGCCACGAGAGTCGAATATTAGGGGGGGTGTTCAAGACTCTGTTAAAGTAGCTTGTCTCTTTCAAAACCACTTATAGGCCTTCATATCTCTAGCAACAACCAATGCTCATTCCAAATTCTTATGAATACAACTCAGTTAGAACCTCATAGGGAGAAATATTTACACAACAGTCTTCTACTTCCCTCCATCTCCTTAGTTTGGCCCAGACACTAATGGAGATTCCCCATACTTGGATCTCTACTCGAAGATCGCTTACTTCACCACTCGGGATGAGGTCATCTTAGTTGGAGATTTTAATGCTTGTACATAGAATAATAATTGTTTCCTAGTATGGGTAGAACTACTAGGTTTGCCTTTATATGTATGGGATTGTATGGAGGATACAATAAAATTAGTCTGGAGAGTTTTTTTAAGACTAGTAAAGAGGCAATTTAATACCTATAAAAAACCTTGGGTAAAGAGGTGTGTGTATATTATAGGATGTGGATTCAACCCTAGGAGATTAACTACTACAATCTCCCATTAACTTGTTTCAAATTCCATAAAATGCATACCAACTTATGAGAGTTTGTTTTCGATCTCTTCTTAGGGCCACTTCACATAGATAGATAAATTAGAATAAAGTGAATAAAATGAATTAAGTTCTCTTAAACTAAATTAAAATTAATTATTAGTTAGCTTTGCATTGACGCTAAAACAAAATAAGATAACATAACTTATTTCACATAGACAACTTTCTGTAATCCTGTCTACTCTTTTTTCCACTCTTTTTTTGGCTTTTATTGCTCTTCACGTGATGCATTTTGGTGGCCTTCTCTAGACTTCTTTCCTTGTTCCACATTATAATTATGGATGGGAGATTGATCTACTTATGATGGTGAAGGAGATGCCTCCTAGACCTAATTACTTAATGAAACATTCATTTCGAATCATTGAGGGTGCTAATTGCATATAAATTGCTTTTGATTGGACACTTAGTAACCTATCCAAACAATTCATAAAATAATCCTTACTCCAGTCAAGGATATCCAAACACAATTGCAATATATTTTTTAAATATTTTTCGGTCTCTACTTCCATATCTCTATCCCTGTATATTTTCCCTCCATCACATCTTGTTTGAATCAAACTTGACTTAGGGATGGGTAAAAGTGAAAGGAGTATGGACATCAACATACTAAGAATGCATGTGCTCTCTAAAACTAAGAGAGCATAACATGCAAGAAAATATAGGAATTACTGTAGTGGATAAGAATCCTTACAGGTGTAGTTACACTCAGATTAGTTATTGTGCTAGAGATACTTCCTCGTCTCTCTTACTGTTACTCCTTTTGTTAATCGTTGAGAGAGATAGACAACTAACTACTACTTGTAATACCTTCAAATAAAATGCTTTACACTAAAGGTTAATTAAAGGGAGAGAGAGATTGAATTCTTAAAATACCTCTTGATGTACTTTAACTTTTCCTCTTTTTAAAATAACTTCAAATAAATTTGAGTAACATTTACTAATAAAACCTTCTTAACGAAATTATGTGTGAAACCTATTTTATTTAGATACCTTAATTAACTTTAATTTATCTATGTGTGTGAAGTGGCCCTAGCCATGTTAATATAGATAAGGATAATACAAAAAATAATTTCTAATGAAATGATGCTCATGATTAGGTACATTTTAAATATCACTAAAATCCATAGTCACAAACAATAATATAGATATAATATGATTATATTATGCTAATTGAATAATAGCTAAATATCTTTCATCCCTCGTGATTTGAAAAAAGGAGGTTTGTGTTTAAGAACAAAGAACTTTAAATATAGTCATAGAGTCTTAACTTTAAGACTCCTAAGAATTACATATATATTTAAACTATATACTATTTACCTTCTCTTTGAAACTCTTTTCTAAATATCCCTATTTACCTTCTTTATGATATAATTCTATATGATATATCACTAATTTAGGATTAATATGAAAGGGTTAATGTTCATCATATTATGGCATACTCAATGTAAATAACCACTTACATGTAATTGATCTAAAAAAGTGATTATATTTGCCTAATGAGCATAATAGGGTTAGCATGAACTTATTCTAAAATAATTTGATCTTATCTTATAACCAAGGACTAGTTCTTAGTTACCATATCCTTTCTTTGAAAAGGTAGAGTAGAGAGAAGAATACTTCATAGATTAATAACTTTATTGCTCCATAAGTTGATAACTTTATGGATTTAGTTTTATGGTTACAATTAATAATTGATTTGTGCTAAGATATAACTTAAAAAGAGTGAAACCAAAGTGCAAGTTTCACAAACTAGGATAGTTAGATTGTAGTCAATTTTTGTGTAAATTTTGGAGTATGATTTTATATATTCAAAAAGTAAACTCAAGAGATTTGCAACGATATATTATTTTTGAAAAATAGAGTTTGTATTCAAAATTTATAGACTTGAGAATTTAGCTTATAAAAACTACTAAAAGTATTCTTAAAAAAGGCGTGTTAGTGTTCTCCTTACAAGCAGAGTCTTAAAAATGGATTACAACTAGCATATTAAAAGAGATTATGAGTAAAGACCAATGGTATTGATATAATTGAATATTAATGGTATTATTATGACTGAATACTGATGATGCTATGACCATAGACTAGTCAATGGTGCAGTGATCAAAGACTAATCAGTGGTGTAGTGAACAAAGACTAATCAATGGCATTATAATTGAAGATTTATAGACACCATAGAAGGAAAAGTTAAATTTTAATGAAGAGTGTTTTTATCTTTTTCATTTAGTTGACTAAAAATAACTTAATAAGGGGAAACAAAGGGTCTCATGGCAAAATGTATCCTCTATTACTCCATCCCAATAATTTCTTGTATGTAACTGCCATTAAGAAGCAAACTATAAAATGTAAAATTAAATTTAATGGATATTCTTCACTTTTTAGGGTATTTTAGCCCTAACATCTCTATCACTATTCTTCTTTGTTTTATTTCTCCTACATAGTGGGATATAACTTAATTATTCATCTAATAGAATAAATTCTATTTGGGTGATCTTAATGTTTATATATATATATACATATATGAAGAATTTTTCTCTATTTCATTTAAATAATATATTTTTATTCTTATTTTCCCTTGTATTAATCATACTTGATCTTAAAGACTTTATTTTTAAAAACTTTAATGGCGGGTTGGTTAAATTCCCCTATTCTTAGATTCAAGAGGGATTTTTTCAGTTTTCTTTAACATATATGCCATGTTGGATAGCTTCTAATTGGAAACTATAGTTTTATACATATGCTTGTAGTCGATGAAGGTGTTTCTTTTATATTTTAATTTATTTTTATTATGTACCAAGTGGGTTGTAGATCATATTTTGATATCATAGATTCTAGTTTGACATGCTGCAAGAAAAAATTATAAAAGATACCAAAGTAGGTTTAAAATTTAAAATAATCTAAAGATATATTACTATCAAAGCAAGTTTAAGGTGAAAGGTCCCTTATTCAAAGCCTATGGAGTGTAAAAGCCTCTCTCTAAGAGGTAAAGGCTACTTATTCAAAATCAATAAAGGGTAAAAGATTTTCTAATGGATTGGAATGACATCCAAGCATCTTGGACCTAGTATAATTGTCAAATATAGGGGAAAATCATGAAAACACATTATGGCTAAATCCCAAGAGGACCAAATGACAAAAAAATGATGATAAAGGGTATTGGTTGGATGTTAATACACAAGTATAGGCATTCAAAAGGAAGAGAATCATTAATAATATCCTATGAGGTACTTAAACGTATTACTTATGGAGATAAACAAATATTTTTAGTCATATATCCTTGAAATTTTAGAGTAATCTTCCAATTTATTCCTCATGAAATTAGAGTTGAAAAGGCATTACATCCATGAAATATAATGTTAATGATATTCACAAAGTGGGGGAATTTCTCTCAATATATTCAAGATTATAAATATATAATAGATTATAATAATGAGGAGGAGAACATAACCTACAAAAGGTAATTATTTGGTTTTACATTTAATTTATTAAAAGTTTTTATTATTACACATGATATTTTTGGATTTGAGGTGTGGATTATCCTTATATATTCCAATATAAATACATATTATGAAAGATTATCCTAGATGATAATTAGTGTAAATATGGAATAATGAAGTGCATGAATTCAGTAGAAGTTATAGCTAAAACTAGAGAAAATACACAGTGAAATATTGTTATAACGATTAGTGAAGGGAAGCCCCATGGAGGAAAATGAATAGCAATTATCAAAAAGTGAAAGAATCCTCAAATGAAGGAGAATAATATTCGTAAGGAAGAAATGGTATTAGGTTCCTAATGGTATAAGAGAGTAGTGTATCAAGGGCATAGAGATAAGTCATAAGGCTTATCATTAGAAAATTAGATGTTGGGTTCCTAATGGAATAAGGATATAGTCAATGGAATTATTGTATGTCATTGATAAGGATTTAATAAGGTAAAATACATATCTCTTATATAGATAAAGTGGAGAGATGATAAAGAGAGTAAAGAGATTTGGAAATCAAATCAACTCCATAAAGGAGGCTTAGTAATCCAAAGGGTTGATAGTAAGTTCACCTAAAAGGTTAGCCTCTAAAGGAATAGGAGGACCCATAATAATTCAACAATGAGAGTAACTACTTAGTTAAGGGGGAATAATTATAAATATTGGTCTAAGGAGTAGGTATAGTCATATTCATTAAAGCATTTTAAGATTCTAGTAGGTCCATGACACTATCATAACTACTTAGTGAGTATTATTATTCATTATTAAGATGGTGGCATGTATATAAGGATTTGGAGAAGAGTTTAATATATTATCAATTAGTTTAATTATAAGTGAAGGAAATCATGCCTATGTAATAAGGATTTTATTAGATCTAAAAATTTAGGTATGGACTAAAAATTCCTTATAGAAAAAGGCTTGGTTAGTTGTTTATACTTGTTCTCTTATTATGTTATGAATTAATTTCTCTTTTGATAATTTAGGTTGGAAGGGATATGACTCATTGGAAACATTATAAGAGGTTATAACCCATGGGTCTTAGGGTGGTAATGGGATTGATCCAAGTTGTTTACTAAAATAAAGAATATAATTTATGGTATGTAAGATCTACGGGGAAGACCCATAAACATTCTTAGCTAATGTAGGGTAGCAAGTTGAATGAGTTTTCTAGAAAAGTGAAGACAAGATATTGAAAGGTTTGTTAGTGAAACTTCATAATTATTTGGTTGGACATGTATTAAATCATATTTCATTACTTAATTCAATTGATTGTAAGGAATTTTTTCTTAAAGGCTTATTATGACAAAGTGTAGGGATAACTTACTAAAAATTACCATAAGAATAAGCAACTGGTAAAGGAAACTAGGTTAGTGATAACGTGGATAGAAAGATACTTATTATTATCTCAACAATAAGAAACAATTAAATGGAAACATTACTCCTAGAAATCTAACATCTTACAGAAGGTAGTGGCACTTTTTTTTCAAATTGTATAAGTGCACTATTGGTGGAAGTGATAGTAAATAATAAAGAGTAAGAAGGAAAGGGTTGTAGGTGGTATCATAGTGGAATATGCTCTAGAGAAATGGATTAAAAAATAGGTCTATCTAAAGAACCATGAAAGGATTCAATCATGAATAACGAGATAGGTAAGAAAATCCTATCTTTAACAAATTTCTAGGGAACAAGCATAGATTATAGGTTGTCTAAGAAGTTGGCAGATATTGTTGCTAAGTGATGAGAAAGAAGAGTTATGGATATAATCCTGAGTATGTAAATGTAATACCTATGAAGGAAGTGTAGTAGTTAGATAATTAATTCCATTATAAAATGTAATATTAATAGATAATAACAATTCCCTTTTGTATCTTCTTCCCCAAAAAATTGGTTTCTAGTTAACAAAATATTGATCTTCACTAAAGGAATATCATACATGGACATCTTATGGGTTGTTTATTTCATCTTAATTTAGAAATAATTAGAATTCATACTTGTAAATATAAACACTCATATTTGGAGAAAAAATAAGAGAGTACAAGGGAAGATAATGGAGGCCATCGTCTAAAAAAGAGACAAGTCTAATCTATAGTCGATTATGGCTTGAAAAGAGTGAATGTAGAGTGTAATCTTTATAAAATGGGATGGTTAAGTTACAATTAAATTTTATGAAACTATGCGCACTTTTGGATTATTATTTTTACATATTGAAACTATACATTGAGAGATTCATGGAATCTCATTTTTAAAATATAGATCTCATACACAAAACGTATGGCCTGGAGAATTTGGCCTATGAAAATTGCCAAAAGTTACCTTGCACCTAGTGTGTTAATTTACACTTGTGACCAACATGTTAAAAGATATTACCAATGAATATGAATGGTATTGCTTTGATCAAAGACTAATGGTTTTATTGTGACTAAACAACAACCGTGGTCTTGCAATTGAAGTTTAGCTAGTGGTGTTATGACCAAAGATGAATTGGTGATGTTGAGACCAAGGACCTACATATACCATAAAGGGAAAAGTTAAATTCTAGTGAAGAGTATTTTTTTCTTTTTCATCTATTTTATTAAAATTTATAAAGAAAGAATAAATCAACAATATAAAAGAAAAGTATAGTTGAGGAAGGGGAAACAAAGGGACTTCTAAGTGACTTTCTCCTCCATTCCTCCATCCTAATGAATTGTACTATGTAACTTCCATTAGGTACTAAAATAAAAAATAAAAAATTTAATCTAATTGCTCTTCTTACCTTTCTTGTTTGGATTTTGTCCCTAATAGCTTTCTTTCTTATTATTCTTATTTGTTTTCTTTCTCCCACATAGTGGGATATAATTTAAATATTCAACTATTGGAATAAAATATTTTTTAGGTAGATTTGGATGTTTATAGGTTAGATTTTACATGAATAAGAATTTGAATTATGATCTATATCATTTATAGCAAATTTAAATTCACATTTTCCCTTGTACTGATTACACTTGATCTTCAAGACTATTTTTAGAAACTCTAATGGTGGGTTGGTTAAATTCCCCCATTCTTATATTCATTAGGAATTTTCAATTTTGTTTTTGCATAGATGCCCTATTGGACAACTTATAATTGAAACTATATATTTTCACATATAATTATTTCCCATGAAGGTGTTTCTTTTATATTTTAATATGTTTTCGTTTTGCAGTAAATAGGTTTTAGATCGATCATAAATCAAATGTATAGAGAGGAGACATTCTAATATGCATAAAGATAATTAGAGATAAATAACGATATTACTTACCTTATATTGACCTTATACCACTTCCAATATAATGATAATTGGTCTTATCACAAATTCTTATGTTGATGCATGCGTTACCTTTTTCTTTAAGGAATTCACAAGTATAAGGATGAAGTAATCCAATTACTAGTTGAATTTTAAGGAATGGCATTGAATTGATATTAGTCATTACCTCTCTTGAATAATATCATTGTTGGATAAATGTTGACCACTCATGGCCCTTATATAGATAAGATAGAGAATGGAGATTCATCATCATCCATCATCACTCAAATCTAGAATTCCAATATAAACTTTTAACCACATCAGGGGAGTAGATAAAATAGGATGAGTGAACCTACACCCTCTATCATTTTCTTTTTTTGACAAGTTATCATTGAATGTTATTTTAGTAATTTTAAATAGAACTCTACCACTATAGATAATGAGCTATTAGCTAAATTTAGATAAGATAATTTTGAGGACATATATTTTGTATTTTTTATATTGTAAAAACTCCATGTAAATATTATATTCATAACACTTTTTCTTGTTATTATGTTGACTTTCCCTTTCATCTGAATTATGTAGGAAAACCTACCTCAAAACCCAAGCTCATGACACCTTTCTATGGTCAAACCCCTAAAATAATATTATAGTTTATTTTTTTAGGGGTCTAGTTTGCCTAACTTACCTCTTGGTTACTATATTAGGTCATTGACTTATGTATCATCATCACTTCTATATTTTTCCAATCATTAATCAACTTTCATATTGAATGCATATTTTTTAGAGAATAACTTGGGTATTAGAGTCTAATATAGGTTTTAATTTTAATTCAATTTTTTTCTTTATTAATCTTTAATTTTTAGCCAAAAAAAATAACACCCCTTGATTATGAATTAAATAATATTTATTATTCATTAAGGATTAATAATTCTATTTGTATTGTTATAATTACCCTAAATTATTTTTTAAACATGGCACATAAGAAATCACAATGAGATTTACCCCTATATTAAGTGGATACCCCTTCCATTTACTTGATTTTCATGTATTAAAAATTTAAAACCCTTAAGTGATGGAATTATTAAAAATAAACACAACACATAACATTTGAATATAATTCCACTTGTAATAATATTATAACTAATTTTTGATTGCATAATTAGTGGGGCAATCTTTGAGTAGCTTAGATTGCAGAGTTAGTTGTAGTTTGTGATTGCACCATTAGTGGTAATCTTTGATTAAATTTAATTATGGTTATAAATCTAATTTTTTATTACATAATTAATGGGCAACCCTTGATTAGATTATATTATGGAGATAACTCCAAGAGTAGTTGGGGTTTTAGAGTCTATTTAATCACTTTCCTTAATGCAATAAGATGATCCATTTCTTACACATAAGGTTTTCTCTTACTTTCTTAATAATTTTTTTGAATCATTGAGAGTGATTGGGAATATTTATATAGTTTTTTTATAAATATAATTATTTTATTTTCAATTTATATTTCTTTTAGATTCACTTTACAAAAGTATTAACTCAATTTCTAAGTGAAAATAATCCCAAATAAATTCAAGGTAATAACATACTTCAAATTGGGGTGTTGGAATATATTAAATGAAAGAACACATTTGATGTAACTACAAAGGTTAAATTCCAATCCAAAACCTCCAATAAAACTTGTATTCATTTTATTTTCATATGCAATCTTAACAACATATAAGTTTCAAGTTTTTGCATTTTTAGTTGGTTTAGGATGATCCCATTTATTTTTATTATAGATATAATATATCATATAATAAATTTCCATTGAATACCAAACTTATTTAAAAAGATAATTTTTTCTATTGCCTTTAGGGATATATAAATTTTAATGTAAATGGAATTTGTATGAATAAGTTATAATCATTTTACTAGTAGCATATCAATTTTTTTTCATACTATCTAGTGTTAAAACTTGCATTATTTTAGTGTTTTATTCATTTCATATTAATTAAAATACATGGAAAGATATATATAAAGTATTTTTTCTATAATGATAAGGATTTCATATCAAGTGGTATTAAAGCATAATGCTCTTGATACATGAAACTCTAATTTTTTTTCTTCCTCTTTTCTTGTGTTCATTATTTTTCTTCCATTCTAGATCATTATTTTTAACTAAGAGGTAAACTATCTCAATGGAACCAAAGAAAAGACATAATATACAATTCTATGCATCAAATGTAGGGAAAATAGATATGGAAAACTTCACATAGTTCATAAAAAATATGGTGCTTCAAAATCAATAGTTGGTTACAACTCTTATTTCTCTTAGAATTTCTACTTCCAATCCTAAAACACCTTCTATTGATTTAAACATAGATGTGAAGATCAATGTCAAGCCATTCAATGGCTCATGAAATCCTAAAAAACTTGATCCTTAGATTAGAGAAATGAATAATTAGTTTTTAATTATATTAGTACATTAGAAGATGACAAAGTGGATCTTTCATAATTCAATATTATTATACTTGCAAGTATTATCATTACTCATTGGGATCTAAATAAAAATCCCATTTATATATTAGACGATATTAAATAATCCCTTAAGGATTCATTCTATTCTCATGGCTATGAGGAAAAGATTAAAATGAAATTGGCTCAATTATGATAGGGGCATGTATAAGGTGTCTAATCATATATAGAAAAAAATCACAAGTTGTGGATCAATCTTCATACCAAATATCTAGAAGAAGAGCTCATCATCAAATTCCAGAATGGTTTACACCCAATGATTTTTCAAAATATGAAGTATTTTCCCATGAATAAGATATACAATGCTTTTCATTTTGCTATATATGTTGAAGTACAAATACAAGGACCATGACCTTCATTTAAAAATAAAGGTTAATTTCATCCTAAACAAGAAGAAAATTTTGAAAGTCTTACTTTCTCTTCTAAAAATCCTTCTTTCAATTTAAATTCTAAAAAAGGAGATTCTTCTTTTGATGATAAAATTATGCAAAATTCATTGAAAAAGAGGTCATGATTTGAGTGAATGCTCACTCAATAAAAATAATAAGAACCCCCCTCCCATCCCTCCTAATACATTAGTTACACACCAAATAGATGATACTATTATCACTATGAGTTCCAATGAGCCTCAACCAAATCTTATCTTATTGGAGACAAATTTGAATAATCTAGATCGCGAGAATTTGTTCATGACAAAATCATAGTTATTGAACTAGGAAATTATTAACATGATTTTTTTATAATGAAAATCAAAAGAACCTCATTTAAAAAAGGTTAGTTGATGAATTAGAACTTATAATATCAATGCATCGAAATCCTTACCCACTTAGTTGGGTTGAATCTGGGACTTCCCATCAAATCACTAAAATTTTCACTTTTAATTTTGATATTGGTAATAAATTTATAAACAAAATTATATGTGATGTAACAAACATGGATATTTTATAAAGTATTAGTAGGAAACCCTTATCAATATGATAGGAAAGTACTTTATCATTATTTGAAAATACTTATACACTTGTAAAAGTTATAAATAAGGGTGTCATTCCTTCTCTCAACACTCATTGTAATTATTTATTATCTACCAAGAAAGATACTAATCTTGCTAATTATGTATAAAGAAATTCTTTAGTCATGATTACACCTATAAAGTAATCTTTAACTCATGACATGAAAGTAGTTGAAGATTCCTACCCATAAGATATATCCCCTCTTTTTTATATCTTATTATGATATATTTGAGGAGGCAAAATGGATACCTCCTCAAATATTTGTAGAATATCAAATAACTCTAGTTCTAATTCTACCCTTCTTAATGGGCCATTATATAAAAATTCAGTAAGTGAAAACGATGAGGTTAAAAGATAACTACAAGAACTCCTTGTGAATGCATACATTTGACCTAACACTTCACCACATGACAAATAAATTATCTTAGTCCTTAAGAAATATGGATCATGGAGGAAATACATTAGTTTTTGAACCATCAATAAAATCATAATTAAAAATTTCTACCCACTTCCTAGGATTGATGATATTATCAATCAACTTCATGGTGCTAAGTTATTTTCAAATATTGATCTTAAGAGTGGGTACCATCAATTGTAGGTAAAAGAGGAAGATAAATGGAATATGACATTCAGGACTAGATTTGGACCCTTTGAATGGATTATTATGTCATTTAGACTTAACAACACACATACCACATTTTTTACGTTGATGAATTAAATCCTTAGGCGTTTAATAAAAAAAAATGTTATTATTTATCTCAATGAATCTATAATTTTTAATAAGATATGGCTAAAGAATTTATAACATCTTAAACAAGTATTACAACTTCTTTGTCAACATCAACTTTAAGCTCATTTGAAAAAAATCTCTTTTGGTAGGGAAAGTGTCTCTTATGTTGGATTTATTATTGATTCTATAGGTGTGTATATGGATGACACTAATATAAAATTACTAAAATTGGCCTAATCCTTCTAACCTTATTGAATTTCTTATTTTCTTAGGCCTCATTATTTTCTTTCACAAATTTATTTATAACTACTCAGCTATTGCAATTCCACTCCATCATCTCACCAAATGTAAAGTTCCATTTTATTTCTCCCTTAAACAACATAGTGTATTTCAAGCACTTAATGATGCACTTTTTTCTCATCTATCCTAGTTCTCACTCATCCTAGATCTCCTTGACCTTACCCAACCTTTCAAAGTTAAAACTGATTCTTTAAATGATTCCTTAGCTATTGTCCTTAAATAAAATGGGAATCCAATTGAATCCCATTTAGAAACATTCTCCCAAGCCCAAAAGAACTATTCTACTTATGACAAAGAGTTATATGAACCTGTACAAGCCATAAAATATTAGAGATACTACTTTCTTGGAAAAGAACCCATAGTTCACACAAACCATTGAACCTTATAGTTCCTTAAATCTTAAATTAAAATCTAAGATTCATGCCATATGAAAAGGGCCTCATACTTACAACAACTCCACTTGATCATCAAGTATAAAAAAGGTTCAAACAACAAAGTTGTACATTTTATAAGTCACCCTCCTCATAATGAACCCTTGGAAACCTTTGAGGATAATCACTTAGGATTTCATTTATGGAAACCAATCTATATAAGTTATGGTTATTTTAATGTTATTGTTGGGTTCGTTCAACACCCAACCTTGTAGAATCAAGATCCTTACTTATAATTTTATCTCAAATATTAAATTTTATTAAATTTATACAAGTTGTGTGTCTCTCAATACAATAGTTGAGAATATGTCATTAAGGAGGCATGTTCCACTTTATGGTGGAAATTTTGGGGTTTAAAAAATCCTTGGTCATCTTCAATGTTCCTTCTTTTGGCCAAACATGAGAAAATGAATTGATTCATTTATCAGATAATGTGTGTCATGTTCTACATCAAACCTACTGATTATATGTTTAGTATGGATTGTCCTCTTCCTCTTCTATCAAGTCCTTAAGAAATTATTTCCATTAATTTTATAAGTGAGTTTCCTATTTTTTCCAAGCACAATGACTTCATACTTGTGATAGTTGATAGGTTTCGTAAAATGACTAAGTTCCTTTCTTATGCCAAATCAATTGATAGATAAGAAGTGGCATAATTATATTTTTCTCATGTGTGGTGAAACTTTGACTTACCAAATGCCATATTATTTAATATAGGGTCAAGTTTCCTTGGGTATTTTTGGTTAGTTATTTGGAAACTTTTGGGTATTAAACTTAATTTTTTAATAGTATTTCATTTATAAATTAATGATTAGTTATAAGTTATTAATGTGATACTCATCCATGCCTTGTAGATTTATCATTAATCACATCCAAATAAGTGGAATTTAATTATCAAGTATATTGAGCATGTATATAATAGCTCTATCCACACATCCCCTTATTATTCACCTTTTAAGGTTTATTTTGGTTATCAACCATTAGCTCCTTATGAAATGCTACCAAGTCTCTCACATGATGCTATGCATCATGCACAATAAGAGCAAGATAAGGCCCAAACCTTTATGCAACACCATGATTAATTACATGGTTAAGTCCATAAGCTTCTTTAAAAAACTCAATATCGACAAAAGGAGAAGATGGATAAGAAAAGAATCGAACCATATATTTTTAAAGTTAGGGATAAGATTTGGCTTCATCTTAGTAAGGAGTGATTCAAGTCTTCTACACATCATAATATTAAGCCAATCTAATTTGGACCATACACCATCATAAAAAAATTAGTCCTAATGCCTTTGAATTTAAGTTTCCATCACATCTTGGCATTCATGATATCATCATCATCAATATTGTAAAGATGTACAAGGATCCAACATTGGGGATGGATGTAGAAATCACTCATATATAAGATTTTATTTATGACTTCCAAAATTTATTTCAAGAAGATACCCTCTTTGATAAAAAGGTTTTTATGAGGATATTCCATATCCTCCATTTATTTTTAAATTTGTCTATATACTATTTTTGTTGAGAGTTTAGTAGAAGTTGGCAATTTATTATTTTTGGTAGGAGTAGTTAGTAGTTAGAAGTTGGACTTATCATTTTTCTAAATATTAAAATAGGTAAGTAGTTGGAATATGGTTGGGAAAATTTATGAGGAACCTTCCATTTCCTCTTATAAATATGTATCTATTTTTTAAGATTCAATAGACTAAAGTTTCTAGTTTTATGCTTTACATCCTCTATTCTTTTATTTTCACTCTCTCTTATGATATTGGCACTCTGTATTTGTGTCTTACATTTGTTCTTGGCACTTCATTCCCAAGGAGGCCATATCAGTTGGTATTAGAGGTTATGGTTGTGAAAGACATGGAGCCAAAATTTATTGGAGTCTTGAGAGTATGGTTGAATTTATAGTAGCATTAGATCTTAACTTAGGAGTATCTTATCTTCTATGAAGAGTTAGAGTATATGCTATCTAGTTATCTTTTTGGTTTATTGTGAGCCAAATTTTGTGAGTGTGATTTGGTTGGAGTTTCAACAACAAGTTATTTTACCTAGTATGATTGAGAAGAGGAAAGGAAGAGGCTTGAAATAACTTCTGATTGAGAATCCCTAAGTTGAGAATTGAGTGGAGAAGAAATGTAACACATGCCAGAGATTGGAGGAGACATTGTATAAGAGAATAGATATTGCTCTTTAAATGCAATTTTTTTTCCCCCTCTACTCTATGATTTTTTTTTTTCTTGGAGTGCTCTTTGTTGTTATAAAAATTGAAGGTGTAGACTAGACCATATATGTTAAGAAGCTATTCTATTGAGTTACAGACCTTGGGAGATTATGTTGCAAGTGGAGAGGTCATTATAGAGATCCATTATTTGTTGGATGGTTATTTTTTATTCTTTATAAGCCTTACAATGCAGTCTCAACTTAGACATGACATAAGGTGATCATTGTTTATTCTTCATAGGCAATGGTGTAGAGGAAATCATTCTAGGGTAGCCCACTAGTTGTAGATGGGATCATAGATGATGGCCTTTTATGTTGTAGGCCATAAATGATTTATGGTCAGGTTGCGATAGAAAGAAAAATTGTGATTGATGTGCAAGCAATTTCATACGTGGTGAACAAATATTAGGAAATCCAAAAAAAAAAAAATCGATTGCTATTTAACACATGTTTGAAGTTTGAAGTCACTATGATATTTGATCTTTTATTTTAATTTTTATGAAAAATTATTGCTATAATATTTAAATATTTTTATGTTTCATTTAAAACATAAATAGAGCCTATAGTGTAGTGGTAAGGTGGTTGGATTATAGTTGTGAGGTCATAAGTTCAAATCTATTAACTATTTGAATTATTTTTTTAATTTTTTCCAATAAAGCAAACTATCACATGAGTGAATGGGGGCTAAGAAACTAAGGTTCTTAGGGAGAATATTCTACTAAGTCACTTTTTGATTAAAATTCAATATAACAAATTTTACGTGATGATAAATTTTGCATATTTTATCCTTTTTCCATGAATTATTTTTAAAACTACATAAATTTTGCAAGGAATCCATTGGTGTAATTAGTTTTTGAAAAATTATCTTTTTGTAATAGTTATTTCAGTTTAAAGTTTTCCCTTTTATAATCTATTGTACATACCCTCTTCTTTCTCTTTTTATTTCACTTCTATAGTATCATCATGGCACCTAAGAGGTGGAATACTAAAGAAACTATACAAAGTATTATTGAGATGAAGCTTGAATTACAATCTAGGATGCTTACTATGCCTATATCATCATCTTCTTCTCCTAATATTAAATGTGAAGCTCATCCCTATGATGGCAATCATGATCTAAATAATCTTGATAATTGGATCATGGATATGGAATCTTTGTTCTCTTATGTGGAACTTTCAGATGATGATAAAGTCAAGTTTGCCACTTTAAAATTAGTAGAAGTTGCTAAGTATTTGATTATTTATAAGCAAGAAAAATAAAATTCTATTAGGACATGGAAAGAATTGGTAGATTCCCTTCTAGAAACCTTCTACTTGGCCACTTATGCATATGGTTTGAATATAAAATAGTTAAGAATTAGGAATTCATACTCAAAGTTAGTATCATATTACATCTTGGAGTTCAATATTCTATGAATCAAGTTACACATTAAGGAACAAGACATTGGCTTAATTATTAAATTTTAAAGTGGACTTATACCTCTCTTATATTGAGAATTGAAGTTTCAAAAGATGGACACTTTGGAAGAAGCATTTTAATGGGCACAATTAGCAGAAGAGAAGCATCATAAAGGAAATAAGAGGGCAAGTATACTTCTATTTAGACGTAAGGAAGAGAAGATAAGGATGACATCGCCTCCATCAAGATTACATTAGCATCAAATATCCTCTTCCTCTTCTACTATTGCTTCTTCTTCTCCTAAATATTCTCCTTCTTGTTCTTCTTATACTTCAAAATTTTTTGTTTATTATAAAACCAAGGGTGATAAAAAATAAGAATGTACAAAACTCCAAAGGAAAAATTCATTATTGATAAAAGAGGACAATCCTCCTAATGTACAAAATACCCTTGATGTACCACAATAAATAACACATGGTGAAGCCTGTCCATATTAATAACTCAAATAACAAATTAATAA
>JANKJI010000001.1:193932468-193950605 GCA_024626585.1 Ginkgo biloba | reverse complement strand
ACATGGATTTGAAAACCAATCTATAAAAAATCAAAGTAAAATAAAATATTTAAGGTCCTCAAAATAAAAGGGCACATAAACTACCACTTTATAGTGCTTGAGATTTTTAACAAATATGTTATTTAAATAATTAAAATATATATTATTTAATGCAGGATAAAAATAGTAAGAAAATATTTTCATGATGTAACCTCAATTTCACATCTTTTGTATTCATACTCTAAAGTATGATTCTTAATGTAAATATATGTTTTGTAGTCACCAAGATTTACTTTATGTATTTTTATCAAATTCATTCACCTAAAAGAGGGAAATATGTGGTACCATTAATATGCTTTGATCCCCCCAGGTAATGTAGAATTTATCCAATAAAATTATTTTGATAAAGAAAATAATGTTTGATTCATCTGCATCAATTAATCTCCTTAGTCATCCTCCTAATTAGGAGATATTGTATATCTTTGAGAATCCATCCATTAGATTATCTATAAATGAATATCATTTTTCACCCATGAATTCTATTACTTGTTGATTTAGGAAATGATTTAAATTATGTTGCACTCAAACCATAATATAAAATACTGTAATTCTTATCCTTACTTCTAATCATAATACAAAAGAATGATTGGTCAACCTTTTCTTATTGAATTAGCCACTAATCCTTTATTAGTTGATAAGTTTTTCTCTTCTCACTTATGATACTTTTAGTACCTTAGTGACAATGACAATAATATGGATTGTGTCATGAAAAATTGAGACTAGGTAGCTAGGAATGCCTATCCTTCTTCCTCTATATATCCTACAAAATAGAATAAATGAAAAATACTTGTTGTTCCTATGATTTATGGAACATAATATAACTATCAAAATGGAAATCTAAACTAACTAATACCTCTAATATATCATTTCATTCAGTGTGGTATCCCTATGATATCATGAAGGAATTATAAAAGTATCCATCCAACATAAGATTATTAGATGTGCTCAAGATACCCCAACAAAAGGATAATTTTTTCAAGACTTTAGAGTTTGTTCAGAAATCATCCTTAATTCCTAAATCAACCTCAACTAAACCCACTTTATATATCTTTGTACGCATTAACAATATCAAACCAAGAAACCATTTAGTTTAAATAGGGGTAGTACATTATATTATGTCCTTAAGAATTATGAAAAAATTTATCCTCGAGATTATTAGGCCATACCATGACAACTTAAAGGGATTTGAAAATTATGATATCATCCTATTTTCGTAGATAAAGGATGCATGTATTTCTATCAAACATCCTAACTTCTATATTATTTGTACTTTTATCATCATAGATACGCTAATGTCATATATAAACTTTCTTAGTTGACCTTGGATCAATGACTATAAGTTTAACATGACTATGCATATAAACATCCTAATCATTCTTTATCATAACACACTAGTGACCATTAGCATGAGGCTCAAAATCCTAATCTTTTCCATCATACTAGATTTAAAATTTATTAAGAGTACAATGATTAATCTCCACTTCTTATTAATTCTAGTGAAGGGACATATACTTTATTCAAATAGTTATAGAATAAATAAGTAAACCCCAAAATGAACCTAGAGCTTATGAGTAACTTATAGAAAATGACATTCAGAGGAACTTGTAATAAGAGTGGAGTCATTACAGGGTTCATCTATAGAATTAAATCCATATTAGTATTCTACTTTAATATTAGGTTATAATTTACTTACACGAATAATATTATTGAGTACAAAGCTTGGATTGAACAAAACCCTTGAATTGAAATTGATGAACCTACAACTCTTTAGTGATAATTAGTTGGTAATGATTCATACCAATAAGGACTATCATGTTAAGAATTCCCCCCTTCATCAGTATTAAGACTTATTGAGGAATATAATTTAGTAGTTTGTCCACTTTGATATATCATTTATTCCATGAGATTAGAAAGATAAAGTTGATAACCTAGTAGTGTGAGTATCATTATTTAAACCTAACACTAGAGCTGTAATTAAATCATATCCTATTTAGATTCATTACAAACCATATATTCTTGATAATAAGGAATATAAAGAGGTATACAATAATGACAAATCACTTAGCTACTTCATTTAAGCTATATTAGAGGAATCTTCTAATTCATACAATCATTTTGATTAGCATGAATCTCTCATTGATATTTAATATAATATAAGTTCTTAGGATCTTAGGGTGTTAGAATTAATTTTTACTATTTAGGACATCCCCCTCCATCTAAAGATCATTGATGAACATTAAATTCAAGAAATTAGGGACACAATGTCTTTTAATATTGAAACTAATTCTAATCCTTTATACTTATAGATAGTATTGTATTACTCTATCTTTAGGAAACAATAAATATAGGATTTATTCATAGAATATTAGGATTATTTTTCTTTGTATTATGAATAATTAAAGGATTTTGACCCTAACATTACTTCCACTAAATCCCCCTATGCCTTAAAGATAAGCAATTTAGATAGAAATAAATAATGATGAACCTACCACTAGTGTTTTCACAAAGGAAGTGGAAAATATGTTGGGTGCAAAATTTATCTTACCTATAGATTACCCCACATGGGTATTATATATCATTCTAATTTTTAAAAGGTATAATATGATTTGAATTTGTGTTAAAAATTAAAAAAATCTCAATAGGTCTACTCAAAAGGATAATTTACCATCACCTCATATCTAGCATATTGTTAACTTAGTTTCTAAGTCAAAGGTCATATCCTTATTGGATGGATTCTTAGGTTATAAAGAAATTAAAATATGATAAGATATAAGTTGAAGACTGCATTCACCATGATTGAGGGTACATTCACTTATAACATGATTCTCTTTAGCAATATTAATTTAGGACCAACCCTTTAGATAATAATGATCACTGACTTCATAATATCATTACCTTGATCATCAAAATTTATGTTGATAATCTCACCATTTATTCTAAAAATATATCACCTAAGGCTCATATTGTAGAATTGTTTCCAATACAATATATCACTAAATCCTAATAAGTGTGTTTTTATAGTTATTAAAGTTAAACTACTTGTATATATCATATCTCTCAAGCGGCTAAAACTTGATCCCAAAATAGTAAACGATATTTTATAAGTCCTACTCTTGGAGAGTAAGAAATATCTCTAATCATTATTATATAAGATTAATTATGTTGTTTGATTTATAAGGGATATGCCAAAATTATTAAATAGATTAATTATATCCTCAAAGGAAATGACCCATTCAAGTGGTTACAAGAGGCAAGATATGATTTCTATTAGGTTAAAGAGGATCTAACCTCATCCTAATCCTTTCTCCCCCTAAATTTAGTAAATACTTCAATGCATAATATATCACTATGAGTGTTATATTGATGGAGGAGGATGAATATAAAGTTAAGAAACCATGGTGGATTATCAATTGAGATATATTGACATAGAAAGAAAGTGGTTTCCTTCATTTATAACTTCTAAAAATTTAGGCATTACCTTTTAGGGATATGAATTATAATTAGGATTCTATTATGAGTAGGAAAATTGACAGATGGGCTATGATACACTAAGAATTTATCTTTAAGATCTTCCCCATCACCATTATTAAAGGGTATATATTAGTCAAGAAATTAGAACCCTATTTATTATAAATACCCAACATTATTGGATGATTTACTTCCTAATGAGCGTACTATATTCATATATGAGAATCCAAATTAGTATGGTCACATTGTTTGTACCTATAATACCAAACCTTTTTCCCTAGTATATTCTCAAAGGAAAAGAAGGGACATTGATTTAAAATCAACGAGGTATTTTATCATTGGAGTTTCTCTCTAAATACATACTCCAAATCATATTTTGTTGAGATGTATTTGTAGTAATAAGTTTCTATGTATCTTATAATAATGTTATGATAGAATTTATTACAAATATTTCTCTAGAAAGACCATAGCCTAATAAATATTGAGAGTAGGTTATTATTGGCCTACCTTGTTCAAAGATACTAGTGCATTTATCAGACAATGTGATAAGTATTAAAGAGTAGCTGGTAATCTCTACAATAAATCACTACTTCTTAGTATTATATTTCCTAAATTCCCATTTATCAAATGGGCATTAGATTTCATTGGGCCTATCTCACCCACTTATAATGGTTAACATGCATACATTTTATAATGGTTAACATGCATACATATTATTTCTATAGACCATTTTATAAAGTGGATCAAGGCCTATCTATTAATTATAACCAATTATACTAGTGTCATTATCCTTCTTTAGAATTCCATTTATTCTTATTTTGGTGTTCTTAATGAATTTATTTCCAACAAAGGGAGGAAATTCACTAATATGAAGATGGTTGAATTATATCACAAGAATAAGATTATTTTTCACTAGTAATCTACTTATTATACATAGGAAAACGACTTAGCTAAAAGGACCAATAAAACCTTAGTTTGTATTCTAAATAAAACTATTTTTTAATTAGGTTAGGATTTATATAATAAGATTTATCATACACTTTGGGATTATCATACGATTTGTAAAGGTAGGATGGGTTTTAATCTATTTTAATTAATATATAGATTTGAAGTTGTGATGATGATAGAATTGTATATCCTATCCATTAGGATATGAATGAAAATCTATACCTCTAAGTTAGTGGATCAAAAGTTATCTATGCTCATTTATTTATAAGAGTTATAGGGATGTCCTAAAATACATTGAAGCTTTCCAAAAATAGACGATATCCTCAATTGGTAAGAAATATACCTTAAATATTTTACTCTGTACTCAAATAGTATTAATATGGAATAGGGGAAAGTAATATACTAAGAAGAATACCAAATCTGAATGCCTATGGATTGTTCCTTTTGTGGTCAACAAAAACCTAAGAAAAGACTCTTAACTGCTTGCTCATCTTGATGGCATATTATTCCAGTATTCTATAAATGGCCAATTTTTGAAAAAATACTACACTTGATTTTAATGAATATTTTTTATCAACTTTTTAATTTGTACTTTTAATATTTTCTACATTTGTTTTGGTTTTTCATTTTGATTACTTATTTCTTACGCTTTTTCATATTTTTTCAATTTTTAGAGGAATCAATCTTGGTGCATGCAAATGTTACACATTATTTCCTTCTTCTCTCTATTCTTATTAATTATTTATTTTCATCTAAAAGGTTTGTATCCTTAGGTGAAGTGGTTAAAATGTGTATTATTGTTTAGCTTTATCTTAATTTTATTCAAATCTATCTTGTATGTGTTACATATTTGTGAAATAACATTACTTTCTATCTTCATAAAAATATTTCCAAATTATCATCTTAAAAAACTTGGCTCCTTAAGGTATATTATTCGGGTTATGTGAGTATTGGAATATGTGACTTCCCTACAAGATGAGTTATTATTTAGGCATTGTTTATAGTTATTTTGGGTGATTGCCATTGTTTCCACTACCATTACTGATTATAACATTGACACATAAGTGTCATTTATATTTTATTTTTAGTTTTTATTTCTAAAATATTTATATGCATTTGGACTAGAGATATGGGGTTCAATGGTTGGTCACTTAATATTTATCCCCGTATGGCCAAAATGTTGATATTATATTTTACATAGTTTCTAGCATTTATAAATCCTTCATCATATATATAATTTTCTTCATCTATGATTACATCATAATCAACTTAGGTTGTGGGTATTTTTACAGCCCAACTCATGCAAAGATTATCTTGTTTTTCTTTTTGTTGTACCTTTATTATTTTCCTATTACTTGATAATGATTTGACAATCCAATTTTTTTAATATCCCTATAAAAAAACAAAGACACCATTAAATATCATTTTATTTTCTGATTCACACCCCCTTAAAGTATAATATAACCTACTAATAACCCTTATATCTTATTGGCATCATATTGGCTTTAGAAAAAGGCCATGTTACTACCCATGGAATTAACCCTTAATTATTTTATGAATATTTGAATAATAGGTGAATTAAATCTAATAAGGGAAATATTTTTTCTATAGATTCAACTCTCATTGAATAAAAGCTATCCCTTTATTTAGCAAATAAAAGTATGAAATAAGATGGGGTAGTATCATAGGGAAATAAAATTGATAGATTGAGATTGTTCATAGAGAATCCCACCAAGATAATTTTTATAATGCATAATGGTCACTGTATTATCCTGACCATGAACTATCACTCCACTCACATGGCCTTCACCAAGTTCCTTTACCCTTCCTCTATAAACTAGATTACTTAGTGATTTTTCTCATATTTTTCTCAAGATCATAATTCTCTAGGAAGTTCCTTCATAACCACCCTCTATTAATATAAAACCACATGTCTCTTCCTTGTCTGATCCATAGGAAAGATGTCATCCATATATGAATAATCTCAATATCTTTTGAATCACATTCAACCTATCATTATTTACAAATGGGTATTTAATATTGTCCACTCTCATTATAATTTTTATTAGTATTTTTATTATATATTACAATATTTAGATTGATATGATTACTAGCATGGTGATTCCAATATTTGCAGGTTATCACTTTGCATCAATAATCAATTTTTTAAAGTTATTAAAGTTTTTTCTAGAGTTTAGATTTTAATTTATTAAAGGTGCCAATAGTAATCTATTGTATATATTCATATTCCACTATCATGTGACCCTAATAAAATGTTAAAAGTGGTTTGGAGGTATTAAGGGATACTTTTATTCAATTTCATTGTCATTTCTAATGTTGTGAACATATTATTTTACTTGTAACCATTTACTCTCATCTAAAAGGTTATTCTACCTTGTTTGTTTGTCCTTATTCTAAATTTACATATTTTGTATCTATCATTATTATCCATGTCTATTATCTTATCAAATTTTAACGTGAGGGATGGGGAAGGACACACATGCTGACAATACAAATCGAGTTGATAATTCTATACAAATTTTTGTACTAGGCATGATTACTTTAAAGTAATTTCATTTTTTGTTAAATTTTTTTAATAAATTTTTGTCTCATGAATTTTAATTTATGTAATTTTATTAATTATTTTAAACTTTACATTCCTATGTTCACCATTTAATAAAAAAGTTATTATCAAATTTGATTGAAACAAAAACTTGAGACCATTTCGTAAACATGAAACATTCACTTTTTTATCAACAAACATTAAGTATTAAATATCCTTCTCTTTGAAATTTGTGTTTATAATTTAATATGAAAAACTATATTGAACATTATCAATGCATTAATCATGCACAAATAAATTTATTTCAAGGCATATGTTAGTGGTAATTTCAACCTTTACTACATACCACTACTAGATCTTTCCTAGATACAAGCCACTTAACATACTTTCCACTAAACCTAATTCACATGAATTTGAGTTTTACTAAAAGAACAAAAAAACTCTGTACCTCATTCCATTCGGTAACCTCATAGGGTTTTTTAATTAGGGAGTCATAGTAATCATCCTAATCAAAATCTTAATTATAAGTATTATTCAATCTAATCTAGAACCTTAGTGAGATCAAAATATTATAAATAACCCCACTTATATACCTAGTGTTAATGTTTTATTGAGGATAACCTCATCATAAATAGTTTCACCATGAACTACCTTAAGAACATATTTTTTTTAAATTTTATTTAAGGCATTAATAAGGAAGTTCTTGAGTCCATTCTTGTATAAATATCATTTTATCCATGTATAAGTAGAATTTTGTGTACCAAATAATTCCATTCATTCTTGGATAAATACTGGGTTATAACTCATATTTTTCTAAAGTTTTAAATAGATACATATCAAGGGGTTATAATTATAAAATCAAATAAGTGTTCATCAAGAACACTTATTACAAATCTACAACTTTGAAACTATGATCTACAACTACTTTTTCCTTCCCTAGTTAATTGGCAATTTCTAAGTTAAATTCTTTTCATAATAAGATCCATGGAATAATTAGAGTATTTATGGTGGTATTATTCATGATAAATTTAATGTATCATGATAAATACATATTATAATAGAAAACTACAAACTATAATGCCTAAATTTATCAATGGAAAAAATAGCGACCAAGAATTCTTTTTTTATGATAGTGTAATTATGATCAATAGAATACATATCTTTATTGGAATAATAAATTGTGTATTTTATTAAATAAGAATTTTGACTAAGAAAAACTCTAAAATTAAAATCATATGCATTAGTGTGAATACAAAAATGGAGATTCTAATCAAAGCATCATAGGACTAGTGTGGAGATTAGCCTCTCGTCCAAAATTTAAAAATCTTATTCAAACTCTAGTATCCCTCTAAACTATATATATATTTTATCAAATATTAGAGAAAGGGATATCAATCCTTATGAATTTTGTAATTAACTAATAATAATATCCTTCATGTCCAAAAAACATTCTAATATCTTTTACTTTGGTTAATTAGGAGATTTTTTTTTTATGATAATAATCATGGCTAGATTAATTTATTATTTATATGGTAAGTTATCAAGTATAATACCTATTATGAGAAACATTTTAAAATTATTACTACTTAAGGATATTAATTCTTGTTTTATTTTATATAATATAAATTTAATTTATCTAAGGCCTCCTTAACTATATGTCCATAGATAGAAAAATTATCCATGTATGCCTCTATAAAATCACTTATGTGTTTAAAGAAAATTAAAAAAAAAAACCACTTAAAATATAGTAAGATAATTAAACAAGTAGAAAGGGAATATATAATATATGAATGTTCTCTAAGGATAGAAAAATGTTGTCTCATATAAATTATATAAAATGACTTAAATCTAAATATAACTTAAAACGTCAAGTAAAAAAAATAGAAATATTTCTTATGGACAAGCCATTCCAAGACTAGATGAATAAATGATAGATGAAAAATTATCAAGTTTTGATTGAATTTGTTTATAATTCTATAGGCAATATAGATTCCATTTATATCCTTTATTTTGGACAACCATAATGGGAAAACCCATTGGTAGTCTAAAATCAAGTAGGCCATATTGATAGTAAGAATATTCTCTAACTCTCTCTTCACAACTTAAATAATCAATGGATTTAGTGTTTATTTAATGGGGTGTGGGTTTGGACTCCTACTAGACTAGCCATAATGACCATTCACTATTGAAACATCATACGTTTATGGTTTTTGTAGGGATAAGAAATCTTGGAAGAGGTAAATATACCTATAAATTATTGTTAACATATTCCATTTGCTACTTCCTTGAAGATTTCAAAAGGGATGGGAATCCTATCCTCAACTTCATAGAAATGAAAAAGTAGAACCTTGATAGTAAGTGAAACATTATACAATAAAATTAAAACTTAACATTAATAGAATTTAACATAAATATTGATAATATAATATCTTTCCCTTAATGATAAGTATTAATTACAAGAACAAATAATGAATAAAGGATAAATAAATAAGTTATGGTTTTACAAGTGTAAGAAAATTCTAAAGAGTCTCTATATATCCATATATTAGTGATTAATCTCTTCCAATTTCCAATATTCCTTCAAGCAAACTAATAGAGATTTCACATGTATAGAAATTTTTTTCTCTCATCACCTCATGGGAAGAGGTGTTTATATAAATTATGGAAGGAAAATTCCAATCTTTGGATTAATAACCTTGTTTATTATTCATAACAAATATTCTTGGGATTGGATCCTATATCCAAATTCATTCCCCATTGCAAGGAAAATGAAGCTTCTAAATATGAGGACAATTAGCTAGTTTTGTTAATAATTTTGACTAATTATTCCCACCTTCCAAGAATTGACCTTCCTTTTCCATTTATTATGATGAATTGTGCTATGGTAAATCATAGGAGAGTACTTTAATATTTATGGTAAAGGATTCTATGTAATAATTTTTCATGTTTTTATGCAATTTCCATTAGGATAAATTTTATTTGTTAATAGATTTCTTCCTAAAGTGTGAGGGAAATAAACAATCAAATGGAAAAAATACTTTTGTACTTGATTATCCAAAATATTTTTTTATTCCTAACTAATTGTGGGTCTTGGTGCAATGTCTAATTATAAAATTATTTCCAAAAATAATCTTCTCCTAATTTTGATGATGTAGTGCAAATAGGGGATAGAGATATTGAGTCACTAACCTTCACCTGTAATAAGATAAGATTATAGTTTCTCTTATGATGCAATAAGGTGAATGGGCATATCCCATGCTCACTTATTATACTAAATATTTGGACATGTCCCAAATTCAATAGCTAATTATTATCAAAGAATAAGAGTTGGACATGTACCGACTTTAGGTATTTTTATAAAAATTAAAATGAAGAAATACAACATTAAATGATGTAATACCAGATCAATTTATTTTCCATTATCAATGAAATAGATAAAGAAATTATTAAGATGATATTTTAATGTTGAAAAATTAGTTGATTCTCTTTTGAATGCAGTAGTTATTTTATTATCAAAAGGTATTTGCATTATAAAAACTCCAAACTATTAAACTATTCAAGGATGTGATGGAACATTATGTTATATATTACTAATGTAAAATAAGACTCATGGAATATACAATATATGTGGATATAATAAACTCACATTATATGAGGATGAACTAGATATATACTAGAGGTGGTTTGCTCAGACTGTGAATCAATAAGTGAGAATATAGAGACCACAATCTTTAAATAATTGGTATAATTTAAAAAACCTAGACTTGATGGAGAGGTTTACAAGAATTTTGAGGGTTATCAACCTATGGAAAGAAAAGTAAGGCTTGGCGATAAATACTTTGATTATAAAAGTAACTAATAACTAACTAAGAATTAATGTGTATGGTTTGAATGAGGAAATAATATTTCTTTAGTCTTAGTTCAATGATATATGGGATATCATGCTCAACTAGAAAATCACCTCATCCCAATTAATTAATAAATAATTTAAGTTAATAATTTATTAGTACTTGTACTTATGTTTAATTTTTGGTAGCTTGTACATGGATGGAGGTGGAATTAATAGCTATGTGAAGAAATTAATACAATGAAAGGTATGGGTTCTTTGGAGTTTTATGTGGAATATATCCCTAAGAACATGGTGGTGAGTTATTTAGAAACTAAATACATATATGGACTAAGTTTTGGTTTTAGAATACTGATTTAATAATGCTTCACTCAATGTGGACTGAGTGTGGATGGAATACGAATTAATAAAACATGAACTTAGGATTGAGGTGTGATAAATATTATGAATGAATTAAGATGAGTGTTATTACTCTATATTCAAGATCAATCACTAAGATACTGATACATAATGATAGAGAGAGAGGAGTCATTTTTGGTGGGGAGATTTATGGGTAGTGGATAAAAAATGTTATGAACTTTTATCATATGAGAATATAATCAAATAGTCTCTCTAAAAAGATAAATGATGGCATATGCAATGCACACTAATGGTGAGTTGTGCGAAAACTAATTATGAATCTACCTAGATTTGGATAGGCTCTAACATGACTAATAATTAAGGAAGAAGAACATGATTATAAAGGATATCACTATCATCATATAATGGATAACCTAAAACTCAAGTGTGTATGATGCTTATTTGATGCATTAGATGGAATATAGACCTATCCTATATGAAAAGGTTAATTACTAAGATGCTATTCCCATATAATTGACCTATGTTTTATGTATTAATATAAATGGAATATGTTCCATTAGATGATATTGGATTCTATTCTATTAGATATTATATTGGTCTCCCTTTAAATGTGATGAAACGATACTTGTTGAGAAGGATGCATGTAAAGGAAAGATTGTCTAAGGAGACTTTGAATTGTTGGGTTGTAGATTTACCATGCATCATCAAGTTTTGAAATGACTAATTGAGAGTCATAATACATAATACGATGAATTATTTATTAGTTATAAGTGTCTTTTAAGAGTCCAATAATTGCGTGGCATTTTTCTTCATTATTTGTGAGTGGGAAGAAAATAAACAAGAAATTATTTGAGAAAACTAAAATCTCTTAGTCTTCTTGGAATAAGACCTAAGATACTACAACTATGTGGAAATTTTATCTTATAGATCCATTTATGAAACCATAGGCAACACATATGGAATCAACCATACTTTCTAAATTTAGGTTATTATTTTAAACAACCAACTTAACTATAGAAAAAAAGGGTAAAAATAAAAAATGAATTAGGTATAAAAACCTTCTTAACCCTCATTTTAACTATTTGGATTAATAGTGACTTGGAGATCTGGATATTAAATAACTATAACAATGATTTCTAGGTATTATTTTTTACCCAAATATCTTATTTTATTTATTAATTTAATTTATTTTTTTTGTAAATATTTTAGTAAATTTGGTTGTGCACCCATCAACAAACATTTTTGCAATTGGGCACACTGGTTATCATGCAAGTTTGTTTTTTTGCATGTTAATCAATGAATTTATTTTCATTAAAATGTATACCACTGGGGAGTGGATCAAAATTCACATGTTTTTAAAATTTATTTTTCTTTTTTAATAAAATTTGTTGATGTTTTAAGTACTAATTGATTTTTTAATTATTTTTTATAGGATTTTGCTATTAATTCATCAATATTTCTAGGGAAAATTAATGGGAAGGCTATGAAATAATTTTATATGAATTGTAGCATCCAAAATATATATCTCATTGTGTTTATGATTGGCTTCATGAATGTGGTTTATATAAATTTTTCCTTGCCCCACCCTTTAGGACCAATAATAATTTATTTAATCTGATAATTTTGTAGTGGAATGTGGACACTTATAATTTCAATATTAAATGATATTTGAGATTATAATTTATGGAAGAGAACATATTATTTTTCATTAATTTATATCAAAGAGGGATTGATATTGACTTTTCCACATTAGTTGGTCTTTTTCCTCACACTAGAGTGAGTAAGGTTTCTTCCCAATTGATGGGAATGAAGTATAATTTGATCTCCAATGAAATGTTGGTTGTTTAATATATTATATATGATCATATTTATTAGGTGTATAACATCATATACAATATAATCTCCCATTAGGATATTATTTTTAAAGTCCATTTAAGGTTTGAGAACCTCATCCATCGATATATAGTGCTAGGAAAATTGTTCCCCTAAAATATATGTATACTCAATGAGATGATCTGGGGGTTAGATGATTATACATAGAGACATTATAAGTTCAACCTTACTTTTATTCTTACGACCATTTTATTTGAGAAATTTCTTATATTGAGGCTAGATATTAAACCTTATTTGATAGAACCCTCTCTTCCTTAGATGTAATGGTGAGTCACTCTGATCCCATGGTTTGGCATCGATATAGCTACTTTTGGTCATTAGAGGATTGATGCAAGTGTGAACAACTTGGCCTCTTTTGATTCAACTAATAATATCAAGTTCGTTGGACACCCCTATGTAGGGATTTATTGGAGATAATCCTAATTTATAAATGCCCAGTGATGAGGAGGAATCCTTAGGAGGTAACTAAAAATAATCATTTTTTATTTTTTATTTTAGCATTTTATAAAAATTAATATATATATATATATATATATATATATATAATATGTTAACTCTTGTTGTAATATAAAAAAAATGGGATCAATCAAACCTCCCTCCAAGGAGTTTGAATTTGATCCTATAATTATAAGCAAGGCACAACTCATTAAGGATATATTATCTTGAGAGATTCTATTGTAGAGCTCAACATCATCTCTCTATAGAGATTATATAGAATATTGGGGAACTTCCCCCTTTTATGAGGATATTGGAATATATAGTATTGGGTGTTATGGTCAATGTTGATAGGATGGATTGAGTGAGGAGGAATAAGGTTAAGGAGATTATATCTCATACTAAGGAGTGATGTGATTGATAGAGGGCCCAAGCTAGAGGAGGCCATTAGTGTTTTAAGATCATGATATTTTTTAACACATAGTGAAAGTAGTAGAAATACTTCAATCCTTATTTTATATGATACTTATTATGTTTATGCACACATTTTGGAATCATATATATTAATAAAACTTATGGAGTTATTCTCTATATATAAGATTTGTGTTTTATGGTTTTTTATTTTAATTTCTTTTTATGATAATTTTATATTTACATGAAAAATCAAATGTTTATTAGTCAATTTTTTTTTTGATATAAATACCATTGATTGAGTCTCCATAATTTGTTTCATACCTATATAATAATGGGTATGATCCCCTATTAAGAGTTTCCTTCATGATGTAAGGGCCATGCCATTAAGGAATGAAATTTTCTATCCCTATATTATTAGTATATTGGTTCCAAACTAGCACAAGGTCTCCCTAATTGAACTATCTAGGCCTAACATTTGAGTCGTATGAAGCCTTAAATAGTCTCTTTTGAGATTCCAAATGTTGGAAAGAAATATGTCATTCTCATTGAGTTGTTTAATCTCTACTAGTATTTCTTCAAGTGGTGACACGTTAGGAAGTTATTGCATAGTAATCTTGAGTGAAGGAATGTCATATTCTATTGGTAGAATGCCCTCTCTTACACATACCAATGAAAATGTTATGAATAATAAGTTTTGTATTTTTCCTATATTCCCAAAGAGATAAATAAATTTTGGTGTGCAATATCACTTATGCTTTAAAATGATTTATTAGATTAATATCTTAATTACTTTGTTTACATCCTCAACTTGACAATTTGATTGGGGATAATATGGCAAGGAAATATTATGATCCATTCTTAATTTCTAAAATAGGTATTACATTATTTATTAATGAAATGGGAACCATGGCCAGAAATGATTTTTTGAGGGACTCAAAACCTACATATAGTTTTATTTAAGAAGAATTTTATTACTGAATATCCATCTTCTCTATGAATAGGCATAAATTCCACCCACTTGGTGAAATATTCAACAATGAAAATGATGTATTTATGTTGGTAATTTGATGAAGGATGATATTCTATTAAATCAATACCCCATTTAGATAATGGTCTTATAAAAATTACTAGTTGAATAAGCACAGGGGGATACATTTGGTTGAATTTGAATATTTTATAAATTATACACTACTTAATCACATAGAAATAATATTGAAATCTAATTGACTAATAATAACCTACATGGAGTATTGTTTCTACCATATCCATGGACATATTGATGACTACCATATGACCCCAAGTGATAATCATTTACAACCTTGTCTCATTTTTAATAATCAAGTCAACATTGTAAAATCATATTGATACTACATTTGTAGAGTGTATCAATAATGATAAATTAATAAGGATATTATTTCCTAATCTATTTATTATCCTTTTTTGGTGTTTTAAATTAGTATTTCTGAGTACAAAATAGAGGATAATATCCCCATATCAAGGGTCTTATAAACTCAATATAAAGATATGCTCATTAGGAAATTGTGTATCAACTATAGTTTCCTTCACACTAATTCCCTTTAACTTCTTTAATATTCACAAATTCAAGGTTAAATTCTTGTAGCAATATGATCCACCTTCCTATTCTTATAAAAATATTTGTTTGTTGGGGTGAGTACTTAAGTGTTTTTTGTGAAACAATGACCCTCATATAGCTATTCAAGAGATAATGGTGTAATTTCTTCAATGAGTAAATAAGAGAAAGACAATATTTATCCATGATAGAGTATTTAAATTGATATCCTGTAATGGTCTTACTTATATAATAAATTATGTGTTCCTTTTTATCTTAATTCTCTTACATTAATACCACTGTGATATACTTTTTGAGGAAAAAATATACAAGATAAATATCTTTTGAGAAGTTAGGAGGTTGCACCATGGGTGTATTGGTTAGAGTTATCTTGATCTCTTCAAAGGCATTATAAGCCTTATAATCCCATTTAAAAGGAACATTATTCCTAAGAAGATGAATAAATCCTTTGTATTTTACTACCTCATTTGAGATGAATTTTCTTGTATAATTGAATGTACCTTATAAACTTATAATCTCTTTTATAACATGTGATTATATCATTTTCCTAATTGGCTTGATTTCATTGGGATATATAAAATTTACTTATTTATATACAATATATCCCAATAGACAACTAACAATAATATAAAAGACACACTTTAAGGGATTCAAGTTTATTTTATATTTATGGCATATCTTAAAGATTAGTCTTAAATGTGACAAGTGGTCATCACAATTCATGGATGTAGTTAAGAGATCATCTAAGAAAGTCATTACTACCTCTAAAATTATATCATGGAAAATATAATTCATTTCTCTCTAGAAGGTAGCACTTGCATTCCTAAGACCAAAAGGAATAACTCAATAAGTGAATATGCCCAATGGCATCATAGATACTATCTTAAGCCTTTTAATATTAGATATTAGGATTTTATTATATCAAAAAAATCCATTTATGAGTGAGGAAATTTCATATCCTATAGCTCTATCAATGAATTCATTCATAAATGGAGTTGGATAATTATCCTTAATGCATGCTTTATTTAATTTTTAATATTCCACACATATGAATATTGAAACATGCTTCTCACATTCAAGGATAATGTTATCTATCCATTCGATGTATTTGATAGGATATATGAAATAGGCATAAAGAAGTTTTTAAACTTTTATCTTTATAATTATTGAGAGTTTGGGATTGATTGGTCTCTAATATATTGTTGAACTGACTTAGGATTAATAAATGTTAATATGCTATGAGTAGCCACATTGGGGTCCATTATAAGCGTCTCTGAGTAAGACTAAGTGAAGTCTCTATACTCTTAAAAGAGTTACTTAAGTTTTTTTTCTTGTTTTAATGTGAATTCAACACCTATTGAAATGTACTTAGGTTTATTCGAGTAGGAGACATTAATTTTATTTATGAGCCTAATTTTCATAAGGTTATACTCTCTGAATCCATCTAGATATTATGGCATAAAAGAGGAAAAATCCATGAACCCTTCTTGAAATAAATCACTTATTTCCACTACTACCTCTTCAATGGAAGTGTATAGGAATGAACCACTATAATGGAAGAAGTAAGGTTGACCAAATATATGAGGATTGCCATCCAAATTAGATGGTTTTACCCATAGGAATTGAAGTAGGACTTTATTATTAGTGAAATAGTCTAATGGGAGTGCATAAATTATGAAAATTTAGTAGATTGAAGATTGGAAAGGATCTCCACTAGAAGAATATGAGAATGTAGGAGATGAAGATCATAGGAATAACCTAATGAGGGTTTTATCTTAAAAACCATCTTTTGAATGGTCATAATATGTTGAGGAAATATTAGATAACTCAATACTATGTGCTAGTGTATTCCTTTAAGAAGGACTATTGAAAGTAATAACCAAAGGTAATTTATGCTCATTGGTAGATGGTTGAAGAATGTTCTGGACATACTTGAGTTGATCAATAAAAACTATATTCCCATTATGAGGGAGCTAAATACTTTATAATATAGATGAGATGACTATTTTCATGGCCTCAATCCAATTTCTATTGAATAATATGTTGTATTCAAGTGGTTTTTCCAAAAACTCAATATCAACATTAACTATGTTTCCATCAAAAGTAATTGACAATGATTTTTAAGTGTCTAATGGAGAATTATTTTTATTATCATAAAATTTTAAGATGCTTGAGATAGGGATTAAATTCTAAGACCCAACTATTGAAAGGTATTATTTGACATAATAGAGAGTGTCAACCCTTCATCCACTAAGCATCACATAACATTGTGCGCAAGTATTTGTGTGTGGATTGAAAAAGGAGCTAAAAATAGTAGGTGAAATTTCACATTTGATGTATTAAATATGATAGGTGATGGGATTGTAGTATCAATTACACTTAATTCCAAAAGTAAATGTTCTCTTTTAGATGGATAATTTTCTAGAACTTTGAGAACTAACATGGATGAGGGTGAATAAGATAGACCATTCATAATTGAATAGTTAATGATTACTTTTGCATGTAGATTATGATCCATTTGTTAGATATGTGTTGTATACTTTGCATATTTTACACCAATGTAGATGTTACACCCCTAA
>JANKJI010000001.1:193907963-193922912 GCA_024626585.1 Ginkgo biloba | reverse complement strand
TAGCTATGACGATACTTGATTAGAGGTATAAAATAGGAAGATTGCTTATTTTATAATAAAAGCACTTATAAGACTGCTCAAAGGTAAGTATTAAAGGAAGGGTGCTCAAAGGTAAGTATTAAAGGAAAATGTTTTAATAAGAACATGATGCATGAATAGAAAGGTCTCCATTTCCCTTTAAAGCAAAAGAATTTAAAGCAAAGACATTTAAACTTTAGTTAAAAGCTATAGGAGAGAGAGCCACTAATAATATAGTGGTAATGACTACCAAAAGGATGAATTTAGTGCAGAACCTAGTCATTGATTAGATTGATTAAATGGAGTGAAATCATGTAAAAATGACTTGAAAGTTTGAGACAAGCTATAGTATACGTGGAACCAAGCATCTGTAAAATTTTGTATGATTTTGACAAGTTTTGACAGGTGAAATTATATTCTATCCATTTTTCCAATTTGACAAATTTCTAGAATGTTAGATTTGAATTGCGCACAAACCATTAAGAATCAACAAATGTTTATTAGAGAAAAGATGTGAAGCTTTCTGTTACGTTCTCGACGATATAAAGGAGTTGAAAAATGGAGCTATGAGTAGAAAGCTATGGTCAAAATACTCACACAAGAAACCTACATGGATAAGAAAAAATAAGAAGAAAAATAGAGAATAATAAAAATGATTAAATGACCAAGATGCTTTTTGATTATTTTGTATTTCATATCTTTCGTATGGGTTCTTACAAACTCCCATATGAAGGGGAAAATTTTGGAATTTCAAGGGTCTTTTTCTCTACTCTTTCCTTGTAGGCGTGCAAATTTGGAGGAGCAAAGAAAAAAGTTTTGACCTCTGTCTCAAACACAATAGAATCCATCATGTGTTAGAGGTTACAGTAGGTTCTCATCTTCTAGGAGGCTAAGATATCAACTCTTATTTGTAATTCTAAGCTGTAATAATTGACTTGTGAATAGTCATGCTTGTTATACCTTTAGTTTCTTGTTTTGCAAAGTGCTGGTAAAATTTTTGATTTAGTCTACAAGAGGAAACCATTAATTTTTTGTACCATTAACCAAAGATCTCTTCATCTTTTTGGTTATTCCTCTAAACTTTTGGCTATAGATTTGGATTAATTTTATATGAGAGCTAGGTTTGTGGAAAGATTCACTTTGGTTGAAGTATATACAAAGGTGGACAACATCCATGTATAAGAGAAAGCAACTTGTACTATAAAATCGACTACTTTATCCACTGCCCAAGACAAGAAAAATTGGAGCTTCATCCATGATGGAGGAAGGGAGTTATGAACTTTAGAGAAAAGAGCAAGAAAACCCCATCATTGAAACTTTGAAGCAAGTGGTTGAAGAGGCATTGTTGAAGCAAAAGAAAGAGGTCTTTGCAAGATTTTTAGATTTGATGAAGGAGAAAAAACCTTTACCACTTAAAACTTTAGATGCACCATCTAGAGGAAAAAATCCCTTCAAAGTTGAAATTAATATATATATACTTAGTTTCATAGGAAAATGTTATGTTGATTACTTGGATTATTAGCTAAAATAATTAGATGTTTACTTCTTATTTAACTCTGTTGATGATAAAGATAAAATTTATTTTACCTAATTAAAATTATCACAAAATTTTGTATTTTGGTCAGAATCATTTTATAAGTAGGGAAAGGAAGATAAATCAAGCCCATTAAAATATTTATAATATTTAAATCTTTATTATAAGATAAATTATACCTAGTTGGGTATATATATGATAATATCATCTAATGGTAATGACTTAGGCAAAAAATAAGGTAAATAATGCAAGATTATAATAACAAATTCTATGCCTTAGAAATTTAGTTGGACATTTTATATTACAAGGAGATGAAAATTATCAAATAAAAATGATATATATATTAATAAGTCAAGGATTGAATGGGTTTCCTTATAATCAACACACCTGGTTAGGATTTCTAATTTTCAACCAAGCTTGAGGAGAATTTCAAAGGAAATTATTTAATGAAATCTATCCATTTCGATCATTAATATAATGATACTATTGATTAAAGTGCATTTGGAAAAAATAAGTACTATTTTTTCTAAGATTTTATCAAGGGTAAGACACCATATATAAAATCTACTAAATACATCGCCAAATGTAAATCTTAAGATAGATTTACCAACAAAATTACTTAAAAGCCTCTAGGACAACAAAAGGGAGTATGGAAACCAAAAGGAAAGACTTCTCAACACATGGGTGAGTGATGTGATTATCATAGAGTAGTTAATGTACTCGCTTGGTGGTTGGAATATTTTCAAAAGTATGTGAAAGTGTGATTAAAAATCCAAGGGGCTAATTGTATCTATCAAACCAATGTATTGTTTGTATTCTAGAATAAGTATGTGTAGTCACTCTATATAGTCTATATGGCTTGATATTTGTCAAATTTCTCTAATACTATGTATTTGCACATATATCAATAAGATACCTTTATTTTGCATTCTCTTTGTGTGAATGGATCCATAATTCTATGGAAATATAACACACTATCACGATACTACCTATAACTCATGCAAACTCAGCCGCAACCATATTTTTTTATTTTGACACTGTGCACCCTTTACACAAAGCCTAATAATGTTTTGTACCTATCATGTGAACCTAAAAAATAACCCTACAAGATATCCTACCATATTCAATGCATCTAATAAGATTTTCACTCTAAGATCGATCACCATAAAACTATAATCCAAGATAAATCAAAGATAATAATTCATTCACATAACCTTTGGACAATAAACCAAACTCTCCAACGAGGAATGATTCCATATTTATGATGGAAAATATTATCTCTCCAATTGGGAAATATTTTTGATAGGCTTAGTCCACTTCTATCTTTAATTATTATTCCTTTCCCTTTGTCATAAAAACAAACATCCTTGGAGATTATATCACTTGCTTATCTTTCACTCTAGATACCAAAGGTGTTGACTTGAAAACTAGAACCGACTTGAGAATGAAAGATTGTCCATCCTTCTCTATCTCATACTTCCCCAAAAAAGGAGTAATAGTAGCCTTTATATAAATCATAAATGGTATTCCCAACAAAACATTAGTGAAATCCATTGGTAGTACATAGCATGTCACTTTATCAATACAATCCTTTATGCTTGAAAATTTAATAGTGCATTGGTGTGTCACTTGATCAATCTCCTCTCTTTTTATGCCATTGATCTCATATGGGTTAGGAAACTCCTCAAGTTATAGACCCAAATCCTTGACCAAACTAGCTGAAACCAAGTTCTATTAGCTCCCACTATCCAAAATAGTTGAAATCACTTTATTCTTCACCTGCATTAGCATAGTAAAAATACTCTCTCTATCCATGTTCTTATCCTTTGTGTTAAAAAGAACTATCATTCAATCTGGCTCATTCAAAGTGATTATACGGTCAATCAATTTCTTCTTCTCTTGCTTTTGTAGATGTAGTGATCCAGGTGCCTTTTCTAGATTAAGCTTCCAACAACCCTCTTTTTCATATCTTTTTCTTCCACAGTGTGAACATGTTTTGGAGCCATATTGGTTCTTCCTCCATGTTAAACTTGTATTCTTCTTAGCCCCCTTGTTCTTCTTTCTTGAAGTAGTACTAGAAGATTTGGATGATGTTATTGATGAAGTATTTGATATGAGAGACACCTTTCTCTTAGGCTTTCCCTCTTCTTTTATTGAACTCTTTGAAGATTTCCTTCTTGCCTCTATCTTAGAAGAAAGCCTAAATTCCTCTTGTAGACTAGGGAATGAAAAAAATTTCAACTCATGTATAATATATCCATGTATATCCCCAAGAAACTTAAGTATCATTTTTTCATTTGATTCTTGAATATCTAACCGAATTATTAGATATTGATACTCTTCATAAAATTCTTCTAAACTTTTCCCTTGGCCTTTCCTTAGATGATGCCATTTGAGAAAAAGTTCATCTTCATATCTAAGTGGATAGAAAATTTTCCTCAACTCCTTCTTGAACTCATTCTAAGAAGTAATTGGTAGTTTTCCTGTCTAGTCTATGATCCTACAAAAATATTCCCACCACAATAGTTCCCTTTTCCCCATCTTCAAAGTAGAAAACATTACCCTTTGCTCATCTATTTAGGCTTGACAACAAAAATATACCTTTAATGATTAAATCCAAGTCTCTAAATATTCTACATCCATTCTTCCCTCAAACACCTGTATTTCAACCTTGGACTCAACTCAAAATGGATTATGTGTCATAGGTATATATGTTGATGAAGTACCTGTAAGAGGTAGAAAAATATTCCATGAAGGAAAAAAAAAATGAAAAGGAGTATAAAATGGTTTGTCTACCACGATAGGTACTGTAGTCCTTACTACACTCAACATTTAAAGTTGAGTTTAAATTTGTTGCATGAGGGTCATCATCCCTCTAAATGTCTGTTGACTCTCCTTCTTCTATTTAATCATTTTCTTAAAATATATTTGCATCATGTTCACTTTTTCCTCAAGAATACCTTCTCCATACTCTTCATCCCTACTCAAATCATCCTCTTCTTCATGGTTGGATCTAATTTTAAAAGGACTTCGTGGAGCTCTTTTCCTCTCTCCCTACATCTTGGCTTGTAGTCCTTAATTCACTTCGAGTAGAGATCACATGTAAAAATATGATAATTTAAATAATAGACCACAATAACAATATTTTATCCTTCAATAAGTTTAAAATTGTCATGGATTTGATATTTTATCCAAATAATTATTCCTATTATAGGGAATCTATCTTACTAGTAGCAATCCATCCAATGTGCCAATAAGATCTTACTCTTTATTGTGGGCAATCCATATTACTAGAAGCAATCCAACCAATGCACCAATAATAGGAGTATGAAAAAAATAACAAAGTAAAAAACTTGTTCTAATACCAACTTCTATTATGATAGTAAATTGGTATCAACTTTAGAACCAATCTTAGGCTCTAATACCAAATGATGTACCTTCTTAGTGATTGGATCATTTTCACAAGTATGCAATAGCGTGATAGAAAATTCAAGGGGATAATAATCTCTCTCAAACATCTATATTATTTGGATTTTGGAATAAGTATATCTAGTCACTTTGTATGGTTTGCATGACTTGTTATCTATCAAATTTCTCTAATATCGTGTATTTGCATGAATATCAATAGGATACCATTCTTTTCTGCACTCTTGGGGCACATGGATCCATGGTACTATGGAAATGAAATGAACTATCATGGTACTTTCTATAACTCACATGAACTCAGTCGTGACCATATTTTTTCATTCTGACATTGTGCACACTTCGTATAAAGCCCAATAATGTTCCTTACCTACCTTGTAAACCTGCCAAATCACCTTGCAAGATATCCTATGATAATATATGCATCAAATGATATTTTCACTCTAATATCTATCACCATCAAACTATAATCCAAGAAGATAATAATTCATTCACATAAGCTTTGGACAATAAACCAAAGTCTCTCTATTCCACTTGCAAATTTACAAAGAATTACAAGAAGCCAAGAAGCATGTGCATGAGGATAATACCCAAGGTCATTTTATAATAGGATCCTTAGGTTACATTTAGTATATTCCATTGGAAAATATTTTATACAATATTCCATTCAACCTCTAACTACTTCACATGCTTTAGTTAATATCTAATAAAAGACTATATATAAATATATAAAGATACTTTATTATATCATGATTAATAAAGTAACAAGAGATATATATGATCTAGGAAGAGAAATACATAAATAGTAAAAAATATTCATTGGTTCCCTTTGGTCATAGCCCCTTAATGAGCTTAACTCCATAGAACCACTTGCTTGCTCCCTCCTAGTTAGGATGTCACATCAGTAGTCACTCACTCAAATAATGATGCATTGATAAGAATTCAAATTTTCTTACACAATCTGTACAAGAAATGGGCCAATATAAGGAGGTCATGGATAATACATAGGTATAAGGGTTCTTACAATATAAACCAATTATAATAAAAAGAGTGAATGACATTTCCATAAAAAATCAAAGTTGGCAAGTAGCTTATTTTGATCATATTTGATAATTGGATCCAAAAAAATTAATCTATATGGATATATTCAAAAAAATATATTTTCTTATCATGCCTCACCTAAATCCATACTACATTTAATGGTTTTAATAATGAAGGGAATTTGAGGTCACTTATCAATATCGATTAGAATTTATAATACATCCTATGAAAGATGAGGTGCTTTATAATGGTACAATTTTGTGTATGTGACATATTACTTACAAATATTTATAGGTTTGACTAATATATAAACTACCAAGAAAGATCACATCAAATAAAGCTACTCAAGGATGGTACTACTTATGTCATAAAATAATTTTTTTCCAAAAGAGGAAAATCTAAAACTCATTTCACCCACCTAATATAAGATTATGATTAATAATATACACATGTTTGTACTTCTAATTGTAAGGAATCCATATAAAAACACTTCAAGTCAAATAATTGATTTACAAGTTCCATCTATTATTTGTCCTAAGTAATTGTTGGAAAATTTTAAATATGTCTTTATGGATCCTTGTGATTTAAGGATATTCTAATTTATCTATTGGGTAACCTATGTATACCCAAGGGTTAACCATGGTAAATACTCATATGAGATTCATACTACTCTATGTTTTCTCGTCACTTCAGTGTAAGAAATAATTTGTTAATATTACATGAATATTTTCATTATTCTAACAAAACGTAAGATGTTAAAAATCATACCAAGTCTTATATATCTTGTTGCATTTTAAAATTGGCCATAAAAATAAAGTAATGTATATTCACTTATCCATTCCTTAATGGTCTTATGAACCCATTTCCATGGAATTTCGTAGATATTTCACTACCATTAGGAATGGTAATGATACTTTGTTTGTGGTTGTTGATTATTTTTTAAATATGGTAATCCTAACTCCATATAAGAAATTAATTCTACCATAGAATTTTCACATATCTACTTCATATAGGAGTATGTATAGATTTTAAAAAAATTTCATCTATAATTTTTAATTATGATTCTAATTTTTCAAGTCACTTTTGGAAGTTAGCATGGATTATGTTGGATACCAAGATTCACCACTCTATAAAATTAGATCCTTAAATGAATGGGAAATCTAAAGTTGTGAATAAAACTATTGTACAAACCTTAAGGATATACACTCACTTTCATATTATAATGTGGGATCATATATTACCATACATCCAAAATAACTATAACTAATCCACTCCCAATCAATTAGATATTTTCCTTTTTAGTCATCTGTTAGGTTTTATCCTTTGGTACCCATTGAAATTGTATATATAGATCTCATGTCATCTTCTACCCCATAAACTTCAAAAGAATAAGAAATGTATATGAAATCCATTGATAAGTGGAAGACATTTTGACTCTAATAAACTATTTTCTTATAATTTTATAATATTTATAAATCCTTCTCTATTTTCTCGTGTAATAATTGACTTCTAATTAGCAGAGATTGATTATATTCCATATTAAGTGTTTTAAGGTGTTATTTATATAGGACTATGAAATACTTATTTTCTTTCTATATCATAAAATAATTGTTTAAGATCTTGTTAGAATGTAAATTATATGCTTACAATAATTTATAAAGTTCAACATCCTCATCACCTTATTTGAATTCTTCATAAATATCCATGATATGGTCTAATAAATATATTATTCATCATCATAGTTATAATTATAAGTTGGAAATTGATAACCATTAATATCATCATCCAAATCCTCATAATATTATAGCCATTATACTTATTTATTAAGAGTGGCATAAAATAGTTGTGAAACTTGAAAAAAAGTCAAATATTGGTACTTACTTCCATGTACACAAACTATTTTGTTTTCTTGAACAAGTTATTAATACACTAGTAGTGGTAAGATAAATCCTATTGAGCATAATGGGGTATCCTTTAAGACTCTTTTTATATTTTGAGACCACAAAATCTATTAGAAACCCCCAATTAGCTACATAAATTAGAACATTAATAATAATTCCTTCTAGCTACACTATTAATCAATTTGTCATCTATAACATTATATAAGTATTTTAAAATTCCCTAAAGTACAATTCCTTTCTGGTCTTACTATCATCATATTAGTGTAATACTCTAAATCAATTCATATATTTGGTATTTTTATGTTGCCACTTGATGTTCCCACAAGTGAATTTTGTTTATATATATTTTTTTTCATTAGGTATTTCCTAAAGAGAATAGTAGATGTAGCTTATACTATCTTGATCTTGACAAGATTTATTTTCTTACTTTGTCCTTTATAAAATATATTTCAACCTTATTGTACATATATTAGAGCATATATGATAATATGAGAAAGGGCTTTTTAAATAAATATATTTTTCAAATCATTAGCTTAATTGAAATGATCCTCATATTTTCCTTCCTTTTTATTTTCTAATTTCATGGAAATAGAATATTGGATTCTACTTATGTAGAAGACGAGTTGGAAATGGAGGATCCAAGGTTGGGTCAATGATATCCTTTTTTTCCTTAATGATTTTAATTCTCTCTCTCTCTTCACATTTTTAATATTTAGTCCCTTTAATATTTTTCCCAAATGATTTCAATTATTTCTCTCTTCACATGTATGGTTTTATCTTATGATTCTTATATGTGTACTAAAATTCTTTTCTAAGTTAAAGTTCTATTAATATCATTATAAAATATATAATACTATTATTGTGTGGATCCTATAGGGTTGGGAACTACTTGGGTTGGAAATACTAATAATATAACTTTCAATGCATCTTAAAGAGAATAAAGTTATAATCACTTGGTTGGTTGTGATATAAGATAAGGTAAATACTATATAAGATAAATGCACTATTATTCATAGACATGCTATCTATTAGGTTATTCAAATATTTTTCCTTTAAAAGGGTGATAATAAAAAGAAGGGGGAGGTTAATTTTACATCATCGATTATATAGGAGGGTAATATTATGGTTACACTCAATAAGGAGGCCTAGAAGAATTCATATTATTAAAATCACTACAATGATTATAATAAGATAAATCACTAAGACCATAAGCATTTTATTGATACATATACCTAGAGTAAGAATATGATATGATTTGAATTACTTAATTGTTTTATTTGGTTCTTTATATCCTTTATTATTGATGTGATTTTAATTACTTCTTTTAATTCCTTTAATATTGATAAATCCTTCTCTAAATGATCTTCTTTATAATTTTCATATTAAATTCATATTACATAAATAATCATTAACCATATGCTTTTGTTAATACTTTGATAAAAAGGTATCCAATGCTATTTAATTTACAAAATTAGGTTTCTTAATATTAATATCCAAATTTATAAGTTGTGATATTAATAAAGACAAAACATATTATTTGACATCAAATAGTAGATTATTCAATTTATCTTGATTAACAATGTTAGAATTTAGTTGTATATTTCAACTTGAACCCATAGGTTAAAAATATATTATGTATAAGTTTATTTACTTCCCATTTATTTTAACCTATTGAATATTATAAATATAGATATTTGATATTTTGTTAAAAAATTAGTTGTTGTGTCTCTTGAATAATTAATTTCAACTACACTCAAATACTAAGTTGTATACTTGCTAAGAAGATAATGTTCAAATTAGATTTATCATTCCCATATTTTGGATTTATTCCCATGAGCTTATTAGAGAATTTAATATAGTCTTTCATGGACTTATCCTACTTCTATTTTAGTTGAAAGATATCTTCTCTTTATTTATTTTGACATGTTGATAGATTGATTAGTTAGGATATTTAATGAATATGATGTTTTTATTTTTATAGTGGAAGTAACGAGTTGTATGTTATGGGAAAATATGACTTAAACATAACTTCTTCAAAGGATGTAAAATTAAAAGATAAAATCATCAATATATCCATAACTTTTCCCCCAAAATTATGAAGAGTAGCTAGAAAATATTATTCATGGCGTTTATAGTTATTATAATGTGAAAATAATGGTTATAATTTAGCAATATATTACTCATTGTAATTCCTACTATGAACCATTTATTCTCTTATTAGTTACTTCTCCCCCATTACAAAAGTTATTTTCTTAACAATTTTCCCACTTAAAATTGAGATGGAGTGAAAAAAGAGTGGACATAAGAAGTTCCTATATTAAAGCACTTATTACAATAAATATTTTCAAGATGTGTCAATGTATAAAATGTTAAGAATTCTTGTCCTTCTTTGATCAAGTTTATGAAATAGAGTTAAATCATGTCAAAATGGATTAAAATTTATATAAAGGTGTAAAATATATGCAACAAAGAACTTGCTAAATTTTATAATATTTTAATAATATTTAATGGGACAAATTGTATTCTATCTATTACCTAGTCTAGAAAATTTTAAGTGGTTTTTATACATCATAAAAGTTTTCTACTATAATTTGGGATAAAATTATCAAGAATTATCAAATGGTTATCAAATAAGTTAAAAATATTTATATTACATTTATAATTATATAAAAAACTAAAAAAATGGAACTATGGATATAATTATATTACTAAAATACTTATCATATATCACTATGTCAATAAACAACATGGAAAATATAAAATCATTGTAAAAAATAGAGAGAAATAAAAATAATAAAATTAATATATATTTATAAATATTTTTTGTTGCATATATTTTATATGGGGAGTTATAAATTATTATTTAAAAGGGATTTTTTTTTTAATTTCATGGGTATTTTTCCTTCTATTTCTTTGTAGGTATACAAGTTTGGAAGAGAAAATAAAAGAGTTATCATATCTACCTTAAACACAATACAACCCAACATCTAATAAAGTTTTACCATAGGTTCTCACTTGTTTAATTCTCACACATAAAATCTTATTTTTTATTACAATATGTAATGATATACTTATAAATATTTTTATGTAATCGAACACACTTACAAGTGTTATGTCTTAGTTTATTAATGTGCAAAGAGATGATAAAAAATATCATTCAACCTATAATATAAAACTATTAATTTTTTTGCACTATTAACTAAATATATTTTGATATTGTTTGTTAGTTACCCAAATATTTATCTATATTTTTAGATCAATTTGATATCAAATTCACATTTATGGAAATCTTCACATCTTTTTAATTATATGTAAAGGTGGATGAGATCTATATATGAGAGGAAGGGAGTTTTATTGGAGAACCCCCCACTTTATTCACCACCTAAACTAATAAAAACTAAAGCTTCATCCATAATGTAAGAAGGAAATTATTAATTTTAGAGTAAAGATCAAGGGACACTAGTATTAAAGTATTAAAAAAAGTGGTTAAAGAGGAATAATTGAAGTAAAATAAATAAATCTTTGCAACATTTTCAAATTTTATGAAGGAAAAATCCTTCACTAGTTTAAACTTTAGATGTATCATTTAGAGTAAAAAATCCCTTCAAAATTGAAATTAATATAGATATTCTTTGTTTCAAAGAGAAAATTAATGTTTACGCCTTGGATTATTAGATGTAATAGTTATAGGTTTACTTATTATTTAACTCCATTGATGATGAAGGAAAAATTTATTTTCCAAATTAAAATTCTCACAAAATTATTTATTTTGATGGGAATTAGTTTGTAAGTAGGGAAAATAAGATAAATTAGGAAAATTTAAAATCTTATGAATATTTTAAATATATATTTATAAATTATACCTAATTATATATTTAGATAATAATATCATCTAATGGAAATGCCTTAGGAAAATAATATATTAAATAGTAAAAGAGTATAATAATAAATTTTATACCTTGGAAATTTGGTTCGTCATTTGAGATCCTAAGGAGAGAATGATTATCAAATAAAAAATAGGCCTATATAAAAACATATAGGATGAAATTTTCTCCCTTAAAATTAACATAAATGGTGAGGGTCTCCAAATTACAATTGAGATTGAAAAATATATCAAAGGAAAAGATTCAATAAAATCTACCCATTTTGTTTGTTAGTCCAAGGATAAATTTGATCCAGGTGCACTTATAAAATACAAGTACTATTTATTCTAAAAATTAATCAAGGATAAGAAACCATCTAGAAAAGATACTACCCACATAAAAAAAATTTAAACCTTAAGATACACGTACTAGCAAAGTTGATCAGAATCCTCTAGGACAATAAGAAGGAGTATGGAAGCCAAAATGAAAGAATTATGAATACATTGGTAAGAGGTGTGATTATAATATGGTATCCATTAAATTTAATAAAAAATGTTCTACCAAAAAATAAACCTTACATAAACACTTCTTACAAGTAAAGGTTAAGAGGAGTCCATGGCTAATCCATAAGACCTAAGATTTATTACAATACAAACAAAGAGAGATGGGCTATTCCTCACAAAAAATATATTTGGTAGGAATTTTATTATTACCACATTTGATAATTGGAGGGAAAAAAATATAATCTCTATTGATACATTCAAACAAATTTATTTTTCTATTTTACCTCACATAAATCCATACTACATTTGGTGGTTGTAAGAAGGAAGGGAATTTTTAGGTTACTTATCACTATCAATTAGAATTTAGAATATATCCTATGAAGTATGATATGATTTTTGATGTGTATTATTGTATGTATATGATGTAATTTTTAGAAATCATTCTAGGTGTAAATGGTATCTAAATTATCAAGTAAGATCACACTGAATCAACCTACTCAAGGATAGTATCACTTATGCGATAAAATAAATTATTCTATAAGAGGACAACATGACACTCATTTAATCACCAAATATAAGATTATGATTAATAATACATAGATTTTTTTTCTTATTATTGTAATACCTCCATCTAAATATACTTCAGGTCAACTAATTTATTCAAAAGTTTTATATGTTATTCATTTTAAATTAGAAGAGAAAATGAATACATTGCTAGAAAATTATAAATATGTCTTTATGGACCCTTTTGATTTATGTCCAAACTTCCATGTGCAATATTTAATTTATCTAGTTGTAAGGCCACTTATTTTTAATAATGATATTTATAAGAAATCAACTATAGTTAATAAATAAATTAAGAGGTAACTACAAGGATTACTTAAAAAGGGGCATATTTTTCTAATATCATCTTAATGTAGTGGCCTAATTATACTTTTACATAAAAAGGATGGTTGTTGGATAATGTGAATTGATTATAAATCATTTAATTAGGTAATTTTAAAGAACTATTATTGACTTCCTTATATATATGATTTGTTTTACAACTTGAAGAGTGTTAACCACTTCAATAAAATATATTAGGTTTTGATATCATCAAGTTATAGTTAAGAAAGAAGATACTTAGAAGAGAATAATTTAAATAAAGTAGGATTTATTTGAATGGTTAATCATGGAATTTAGTCTCATGAATTCACTAGAAGCATATATGAGACTCTTGAATGATGTTTAAGGCCTTATGTGGATAGATTAATCATAGTTTACTTGTATGATATTCTTATTTAGAATCACATATGGTATAAACACTTGGGATATATAAAATAAATATTGGAAACACTTAAGAGAAAATAAGCTACAAGATAATATTTTCAAATATTTTTCCACAATAAATAAGATTATGTATCTTTGGATATAGTGGATGTGCATGGCATCCATGTGGATCTTAATGAAATAAAAATAATCATGGATTTTAATCCACTAAGAAATTTTACTGAGTTATGTATTATCTTATACTTGTAAATTTCTATCATAAATTTATTTATTATATTTTCATATATTACTTAGGATCTTAATAATCTATTGAATTTATATAAAAGGACTAAGTTTGAATGGATAGAAAAGAAATAAAAATATTTTGAGATGCTAAAATAAATAGTTTATGATGCACTAGTTCTAGACCATTTCAAATTCACAAATACAATTTGATATTAAAATATATACATTTGAGTATGCCTTGGTAGTTTTTCTTTTATGGTAAATACATCCAATTATATATTAGTATGATAGAATTAATGTATTATTATAGTGTTATTCTATCTATAATTTTAATATGTATATCATAGTATAAGTCATAAAGTATTGAGGTCATTATCTATTAGGGAAGGAAAATATGATTCACTTCAATAAAAAACCTCTTAAATTCCTACATTTTAATATAATATTAAACAAACCCATTAAATAAAGTGGATGTTTTATTTATAGTAGTTCCAATTAGTCATAAATGAGATATTGAGAATCATATCAAGTATTATATAGATTATTACATTATTAAATTGGCCATAGAAAGTAAGCAACATGCATGGCCCTATCCATTACTTAATATCCATGGAAATACATTTACATTGACTTTATTAATGATTTCACTACCACTAAGCATGGAAACGATAATCTTTTTGTGGTTGTTGATCATTTGTTAAATATGGAAATCCAAGATCCGTGTAATAAATTAATTGTTACACTATAAGTTGCTAAGATATTCTTCATATATGGGTATGTACACATTTTAGACTTACTTCATCTATAATTTTTTACTGTGATTCTAAATTTTTAAGTCACTTTTTAGGATTCACTATTTATTATGTTGGATACTAAGATTTGTCACTTTATAACATTCCACCCTCAAATGAATGGGTAATATAAAGTTGTAAACATAACTATAGTTTAAATATTAAGGATGCATAATCACTACCATCCTAAAATATAGATTGGGAAAATACCACACCCAACATAGCTACAACTAAGTTAAGTGTGTAATGGGAATTAACCCTTCCTAATGAAATTACATAGGAAATTAGTCCATTCATTGGGAGGTGATTGGATACTCCTTAAGTTCACCTAAAACATATGGAATAGTTTTGGTATAAGTGTGTGTGATAGTGTGAAGTGAA
>JANKJI010000001.1:193848685-193860535 GCA_024626585.1 Ginkgo biloba | reverse complement strand
GTAAGGTACAAAATAACATGATCCAAGTGAAAAGAAGATACATTCATACAAGTTGTATGTAAGATAATTTCATACAAGTTGTAATATAGTTGGAATTATTAAAGGGAATTCCTATCAACTAACAAAAAATTACCTACACTTAAAATACAAGTGACTTTATGTCATTTTCTGAACAATCAACTTGCTAATTTTTTTTTGAAGTCATATTACGAAAAAAATTGGAAAAAAATCGTATAGATTCAAACTTTGGTCAAAAAATAAAAGTTGTATAGTTTTTTTTTATCTTATAGATGATTCCAAGATAAAATTAAAAAGATCTTTGGTTTTCAATTTATGGTTAAAATGGAGATTGCCTATCATAAAGTGGCAAAAATAAAAAGATATTTTTGGCTAGACATTTCCAACAAATATATAATAACAGACTGTTGAGATTCCACCATGAATTTTGGCTATCCATATTATACAAAATAGAATGGTTCATCTTACCTTAAGAGGGAATTGAACATCTAAGTTAAAAAACTATAATTTAAGAGGATTTTTTAAATTCTAGTAGTTTAGATTTTAGTTTTGTGCGATTGTTAGAGAAGAGCATAGACTGGAGCTTGCAATAGGACCTCATATACATTGGTTAACCTTAGATGAGAAATTCACATAGGTTATACCCTATTTATGTGTACTTATTCATCCATTTGAATATATAATAATGATATCATTCTTTTCCTTATTGTATTTTTTGTGTATTTTGCAATTAATTATAAATCTACAAGTGGTTTTTATCTATTGTTATAAATTCATCAACCCACATCCTTTTGGAGTTGGTCGGTCCCTCTCATTGAAGTGGCCATTAGCATCCATTATATGGGATAATTACTACCCAAAATAAGATAAATATAAGTATAGAAAATTTATATAATGGACTAAATTGTATAGTAATATCAAACCATATGCATTAGTTCTCTTCTAAGTAAATATATTAATATTTTTTCTATTCTATTTGATTGAATAAAAACTATAATTATTACTCTATAATAAAAAAATAGTCTATAAGAAGAGGTAATTATTTTAGTATATGTAGCTATTGAATATTAAGATAAATGATGAGTATTAATATTGTAAGTATATTTATCATGGCATACTTTCTATGATTTTTAAGATGTAATTCCTATTAGATAAAGAGAAGGAAAGAATATGATTATAGTTTACCTTAAAACTTGTTGAGAAATTGGAATCAAGACTAATATCCTTTCCATATGTGATAAGAAGCTCAAGATTCAATTGAAGTACAATCTTGATATTAAGATTCTTAGACCTCATAATTAGGCATAAATGTGTTTCTATGAACTCCAAAAATATTAATAATATCGGGAAACATTATTTTATAAGAAAACAATAACATGATTAAATAAATTCACTAATCCTCCAAACATAAAATAGATAATTCAAAAATCCAAACTAGTTATAGATTCTATAAAGATGATATTATTAGGAGGTATGAAGTTTGATTATTAGGGATACTATTATTTGAATATATATAGTCACGTAAATCAATCCCCTTTGACCATATTTTTTTATTTCTACGTTGATTCCCAAGAAGATCATCATCATCACCTCTTCTATTCATTTTTTATAAAACAATGAGTTCCTAATTCAAAAGATATGTCCATTTTTGTTTAAACACCACTTTGTACATATAAAATGAACTTTAAAAAAAATTACCCCTTAACCCCATTTTATACAATTTAAAAAATTATTAATAATAAATACCCTTTATATCACTAACATGGTTTGTACATGAACCTTTAATGACTCCCCCTTTTGATAACCATATAGACACCGTTACTATCATGAATTCAAATGGAGAGACTACACACATTATTAAATCATTAATTCAAATTTATGAAGATAATAAGCCTAATGAATAGTCCAAAATATAATAGGAATATTGAGGGAGAAAAATGACTAGCCATAAACAAAAAATCATGTGTAAATTGATGCTTTAAGGAAAAATCATTTCAAGAAGGGAAGGCATGTAATGATGTTAAATTAAGAGTTATAGAATGCAAGTAGAGCACCTCTAAATGAAAAATATCATAAAGAATTATGATTTAATGGAAAATTATGTTAGGGGGAGTGGAATTTTACTTTGAAAAATTAATATGTATGACTATAGCTAATTATGTTATTTATGTAATAGACAAGTGGTAGGTCCAAGTTTACAAAGGAAAACCATAAAATAGATATAAAATTGGTATGTAGAATAGATTTAAGGATAAGTAAGACTATTTTAAGTGTATAAGGGAAGACAAGGATCATTTGTATAATATAATTCAAATTTGATATTAATCCAATGTATATATTTTGGTCATTTCTAAATTTTTAGACTTTAGTGGGTCCATTAGTGACTTCTTAGTCACTGTTGGAAAAAAATGGAGTGAGGAAGAACACTCATTGTTCATTTATATTACATGAAGACATATTTATAATATAATGGAGGGATAGGTGTATTTAATGAACCTTTAAGTGTATTTACAACTACCACTAACTCACTTACTAACCCATGTAACACTAACCATCACTACTATTTGATATAATGTGTAGACAAAAGGTATTTATTTTTGCAATATATAATTTTTAAATCTTTTTGAAAAATAAAAAGGCATTGTGGGTGGATGAATTGATGTTCAAATAGATATTAAAACAAATTCAATAGTTTATTTTTTATTTTTATAAGGTGTTATGTTACCTCATTTTTTTCTCTACGCATTGGCCTTCCACGATGTCTCTTGTCGTATTGCAAACAACTGTAACGCCCACCAAATGCCAAAATCTATGACTATAATGATCTCCTTGTAATCCATCAGATCCTCCAATGAAAGTCTCTGCAATCACCATATCTATAGAAATATAACTTTCAATTGTGTTAGATCCTTTATACCTTTGGGACCATTAATTGTGCTAGATCCAACACCTTTTACTTATTCATTCATTTGATCCACGACCTTCAACATCGAGTGCAATTCTAATAGGATCTCCTCTTAGTTATTTCCACAGACTCTAGCTTTGTATGATGATTCCTCTCTTTTTTTAATAGCACCATATTCCATGTATCCTATACTCCAAGCCTTCCCAGCTTGGATTTATCTAATTTTGATCATAATGTGTTGGCTTCCATTGGAATTAGATGCCAACTCATACTATTCTTAATGGCCACCTTTACAGTCAATCTCTCTCTAAATCTTCTCTATCAACTTCTCAAAATAAGCTTCAAGTTTTATAGGCTCTCTTCTTACTCATATCTCAAATATTCATACTAATTCACATAAACCAAAATAAATCCAAGGCAACAATAACAAGCTAAGATTAAAATCTCATGGCTTCTTCAACAACTCTTAAGAATATTTCTCAACTTCATAACTTTGGCATCAACCTTCTTAGCTACACAATATAACTTTCATTCCAACTAACATCCTTCATATCTATTTGGTGAAGTGATGTGTTAGTGAGGAATTATTACACACCTCACAATAGTGATATTTGGGTGGAGTCCAAGAAGTATCTAGAAAAATTCAATTGCTTCCCGCCCACACATTTTAGGAATCCTGATAGAAATAGAGTCCAAGGTATAGAAGACTCAGGCTGTGCAGCCCTGGTGAACAATGGGAATCTTCCACCCACAAATAGATCTTCTCTAATATTAGCTGGATATTTACGATGTCCCCTAACTAGGTGCATTATGATTTAAATAAAATATAAAGCCAACTCTAAACTAATCCAGTGAATGTAGGGAGAAAAAAGTACTCAAATCCTTGCAATCTCCAGGTAGTAACTAATAATTGTAATAAGATTAGTGCAATAAAATATTAAATCTCTTAATAAAATAATAATGTCCCTGTTCCACAAGAAAGGATGGTCAATATCACATTAGCTTCACATTAACCTTACTGATTTTAGAAGTAAAAAAAGTATTATGCAATAATAATGATCTGGTTAGTTGAAATTGAAGATTGCCAAAACATATCAATTGACATAGCTTGCAAATAACGCCACTTAAATAATTGCATGAGTAAAATATTATCACATGAAAGTATTTTAAGTGTCTAAGATCTCTAAAACATAGTATAATACCTATTCATATATCAATTTATAAAATGACTCTGATAATATGAATCATAAGCCAATATGAAGGACCAAAACACCATACCATGGGACGCATGGATCCCTTCACATTAAACTAATGCTTGGAGAACTATTTTGCGGCTATAATATCAAGAGTAGAATGAGAGAGAAGGAAAGAAAATCTCCAGTGATTCAGAGGAAAACTCTCTAGTTGAGCAGTCAATCACAAATGAACACTAAGATGGGATGATTTCATCAGAAACTCTTAGAGAGAAATTTGCATAATGAGTCAAACCTCTTCAAAGAATCCAATATTTTCCTTTTCTTTCATCCTCTTCCTTCCCTCTCACTATTAATGGATGAAGGCTTGATACCTAACAAAATCTCTTAAGTCTATTTTTGGAATTCTTTGTTCCCTTTCTTTAGCTTCATTCCCAAAATAGAACTTACATGGGATTTTACAGCTTTTGATGGAGAGTTTCAACTGAGCTTAGTTACCATGCATAATCCTAGGCACCTTTGCATGGATTCGAGGTCATTCACTACTTTTGGAGGGATGCATACCATTGTGTATGCGCCCCTTTCTCTTTTTCTTTGTCTATGATAGCGAATTTCATTATAAATCTAGCCTCATTCCCCCATGTATATTAGTGCATAATTACTTTACAAATTGAGTTGTGAGAGTCACTAAAAATTGTCATTAAAATTATGTTTAGGAGAAATTTTGAACTGTGAGTTAAGGGCACATGCAATTGCATCATGTGACATAAATGTGTGTGCTTGTTGAGGCCTTCATTATCCTTTTTACTTTGTGTTGAAACTGTGGGGCATGGGGGAGGAGAGCTTTAGGGATGGTGTTGCATGGCTCCATTGCGGGGGATGAGACCCCACAATCCCCTTTTAAATTTGGTTTGGAGGGCTTCCCCACCTGAATATAAACCATGGGATGCAGGGGCCCCACGATGGTACCATGTGGCACTATCACGAGGGATGAGACCTCGTGATCCTCTTTCTCTTTTGTTTAGGGGGCTTCCCCACTTAAATATGAACCATAAGTTGCGGGGCCCCTATGATGGTACCCTGTGGCATCATCACAGGGGATGATACCTTGTGATCCCCTTTCTCTTTTGTTTGGGGGGATTCACCACCTTAATATGGATCATGGGGTGTGGGGGCCCCACAATGGTGTCACATGGTTCCATCATGAGGGATGAGACCCCATGATCCCCTTAGTCTTACCACCCTTTCACTTTTTTTATTACACCTAGGGGTGGTCTAAGATCTTGATAAGTGACAACATCACTCATTTACAGGAATCATGCCCTTTTTCAATACCCCAAAAGAAACCCTAACTACCAACAGGGGGAGAGGTCACTTGAGATCATACCATGTGCCATTTTCTCATTCAATATGATATCTATAAGATCTTAGGTCCATGGATATTTATGGGGCTAGTCCCTTTTCTTTCCTATTTGGTGGGTCTTAGGTCGCGAGGGCCTTGCGATGGCACCACTTAGCACCATCATGGGGATGGGACCCCATGAGCTATCTGCCTTTTACATCTTGGTACCTTAACCCCTCAGTGAGGGCTGAGGACTCAGTCCTCATAGGTCCCCATCCTACACTTCTCTATTGCCCTGAAGGAGGAGCCCCAAGGGGATGACACCTGTCACTAATTTGAGACTCTTCTCGCTTATGGCCACTTCACCCTTTTTACCTATGATCCCTACCACTACAAGAATGGGAGACACAAGATGTTCTTATATGTCTTCATCGCATGCACTTGGAGACCTACACACAAATACTTCATCGAGAAACCCATGAAAAGCATTTTCTCAATTTTAAACCCAAAAAATAAAAGTGACTTTAAGGTGCGAGGGGAGGTCGCGTGGCATAATCTATAAAATACTATTTGTAAGTTGGATTTATTTGTGGGGAGCCACTAGGGATGCCACTTCTTTGTGGGGAATTTTTTTAGGGGGACAAAAAGATGCAGGGAGACTTAATGACCTCAAGACTTGGATGGGGAGGATTAGGTGATGCCCTATAAAGGCTCATTGACCATTAGTTTCTCAGGGATTCTTCTCATCTTCCATGCACAGAGGCCTAAAATGGATATTGTGATCACTATGAGTTGAATCTTGACTCACAAAGAGACTTTCAAAAAAATGTGGGAGGATATGATTCATAGAAGAGGGTCCCCATTTATGATCAGAAAATAGGAGTGTGTTAGGCAATCAACATGATGGAAAACTCAATAGCAGGCATAATAATCTTCAAAATTTGGCTCAACTCAACACATTATTATCAACATAAATATATATTTCATAATTCCTCAAGAAGATAATCAAATAAAAAACTTACTCATTCATTGATATGAATGGAAAAAGGATCAGACACATAGAACTCTCAACTTCTCAACTTCATAGGCTTGTTTCAAGCCTCTTCCTTTTTCTTTTTCAACCATAATAGCTGAACCAACTCCAAGAGATCTTCACTCACTCATTATCTTGGTTCGTAATAAATCAAAGATTTCTCACAAACTTGACTCACATTAAGCCAAAAAAATGAGAACTAGAGCATATACTTCAACTCTTCAAAGAAGAGAAGCTACTCTCCACTTAAGAGATAATTATCTATATTCTCCATCATTCTCTCAATCATCAACACTAATACCATATTGGAAAAATATAGAGTGAGGAAGAACTCTCATTATTTATTTGAATTACATGAAGACATATTTATAATACAATTGAGGGATAGGTGTATTTAATGCACCTTCAAGTGTAGTTACAACTACCACTAACTTACTTACTAACCTAGGTAACACTAACCATATGTGAATACTAACATAGGTTACACTTTGACCAAAAGTGAGCCCACAATTGGCAATTTAATATTACTATTCTAACAGGCACAAGTGAGATCCTTTATTATTATGATAATATATTTGCAATTATGGCATGAATTATCATTATATTATGTATAAATCTCATTTATGTTATTTGGTATCTATGTTTTATATTATTTTGACCAAATTTTTAGTAGTGGAACCCATTCAGATTAATACATTATTCATATAATTACATATGGAATTAGATAAAATGATGACACAAGAATTATCTCACCACAAATATTTAAAAATACCCTTTGAGATTTTTATTTTTTCTCTTTATCTAGGACGAGGGTTCACCAATTATTTATCTATTTGTATATGGTATTATATGCTCATTCTGATAGTGATTATAACTTGATGAAATGTGTCATTTTTAAAACTAGTTAATGTGAGAGTAGGGTAACAATTACCAATTAAAACCTTTGGCAACCCATATAAGATATATATTTCCTTCATAAACACTTCTATAATTTGGTTGGTATACCTTATATATCAATAAAGTAGGTTTACTTAGTTAATCCATATTCAATAATAAAGATTACATCTCTCCCATATAATTTACAGTGATTTTATTATTAATATACTTACTTCTATCATTATTTAAATATTTACAACACTTAAAGAAATTACAATGATGCCATATTTTCACTCTTTTGAGTTTGAGAAACATTAAATTTAGTGGCATAAGTTTAAATGTCATTTTTTATCCCTTTATAATAGATGCTTTTTATACTTAAGATATGTTTGGAAAAGATAGTATACCCTATATACAATATTAATCATGCTTGTAGTGTTCTCTTTTTCAAATGATATGATGAAATAAGGAGTATTTATTTATATCAAAAATACCATTTTTTCAATTAATGTTGATTCCCTCCTCCATTTTTTATTATAATTGCCCAGTTAGGCTGAATGTATATTAATGTTTTAAGTTATCCAATTAGACCTTCTCCACCTAAAGTGTTATTTTTCCTATCTTTTCACTGAGAGCTTCTTTTTTATCACATCCTAATAAGGCATCATATACTATATTATCCTTACCTTTTTTTTAATTAAATCCTCGAATCTTGTTGACCCATTTTTTAATTTCATCTTGAATTCTTTAATTTAACCTATTTTAATCCTTAATAGGTGATAAAGTCCCATATGACTCTTTCCAGGACTTATAAAAATCTTAAAATTATACTCTTGAAAGATAATTATCCATCAACTTAGTCTTCCCTATCATATTGGTTTGTTAATAATATATTTTAAGGCATGATGATCTATATAAAATTTAAAGGCTTTCCATATTAAATAATTTCTAAGATTGTGTAATGTAACATCATGCCCAAGGATTCCCTTTCTATAGTTGTATAGGGTTTTGTAATTTTGTTAAGATTCCTACTATTGAAATAAATTGGATAATTAATATTTTGTTTAATTAAATGAGATAGAATAGATCATATTATTTTCTTAGAAGGATCTATATGTGCATGAAATGTGTCTTCTAATTAGGAAATTGCAATATAAGTACTTATAAACATTCCAAAATAAATAATTCAAAGGTATCTTTCCTTAATAATATTTCTTGAATTATCCAATTTAAACTGTTTTCATCCTTAATAGGTGATTAATTCCCAAATGACTCTTTTTGAGACTTACAAAAATCTCAAAATCATACTCTTAAAAGAGTATTATCCATACATAGTTTACCCTATCATATTGGTTTATTATTAATATATTTTATGGCATGATTATCTATATAAAATTCAAAGGATTTTTTCTATTAAATATTCCTAATCATGTGTAATTCATACATCATTCCTTGGGAATCCCTTTCTATAATATAGTTTTCTATAGTTTTTCTAAGATTCCTACTAGTAAAATAAATTAGATGATTAAAATTTTATTTATTTAAATGAGATAGAATGGATATAATTATTTTTGTATAAGGATCTACATGCATATAAAATATGTCCTTCTAATTAGGAAATTTCAAGATAAGTACTTCTAAACTTTCCATCTTCAAAAATTCAAAGTTAGCTTGGTATTATACAAACCATATAAATGGTTCATCTTTCCTTAATAATATTTATACTAAACTTTCCATCTTGGAATACCCTTTAATATTTTTTATATAGTATCCATAATGGACTAATATCTTCTTTGATGTTGAGGGATGCATAGGGGGTTGTAGCTCCATATTTACCCTTGCCTTTATAGGATCCACCTTTATCCCTTCCTTCAAATACTACATCATAAAATTTTATCATATGGTGTAATAAACTAACACTTTTTATATTTTAAAGGTATGTCCATTCCATCTCTTTACATTTATGTAACATTTATCTTAAGTGAGAAACATCTCCTCTTTCAAACCCAAGTATGCACTAATTACCTAAGTGATTTTTGAATAACTTATTAATTAAATCCTTGAAAATAATTGTAAGAATTATAAATAAACATGTTAATGCATTTATTAACCCAAATTGTATGACCATATATGCATATAATCCCTATTTATTTCCAAGTACAAAATTTTTCTAGTTAGTCATATAGATGTATTTATAAGTGATTGTATATAAAAGCCATTAGGGAATGGCTAAATTTCCCTTCCTAGCACACTTTTCAAAACCTCATCGATGAAATCAATAAATACAATAGATTATCTATATCTTCTTATATTGATTTATTGTATTTTGGATATCTATATTTGTACCTTCTCCTGAATGAAGTGATGATGAACTTCCACATGTTTTTTCTTAGCATGGAACATGGGGTTCTTCAAAATTTGAATGGCACTCTGGTTATCACAAAATAAAGTTGTAAGATCAATTTATAAAAGTCCAAAATGACAAAGGAGTATCCTTAGCCATATAGATTCACATGTAGCTAAAATTAACGCCTTGTATTCTGCCTCTATGGAAGATAAACATATTGTGGCATGTTTCTTGTTGCTCCAAGAAATCATACTAGAATTAAATGTGAACAAATATCCTAATGTAGATTTCCTTTCATAAAAATCACCTTCCTAATCTAAATAAGTGAATCCCTATAAATTAAACTCATTATATCATGAAAATATGATTCCAAATATGATAGTGAATCTGATGTATCTCAAAATACTCTTCAATATCTTCCAATGTGAAATAGATAGAGCACTCATGTAACATGATATAACCCTAAAAAAATAGATAATATTAGGCCTAGTGTTAGTCAAATAAATAAGAATACCCACTAACTTCTTATATAATGTACCATCAATATTCTCCTCATCTGCCTCTTTAGTTATTATAAGACTAGTTTCCATAGGAGTAGTCATTAGTTTACAATCCTCCATATGGAAATGTCTCTTAAAAAATACTATGTGCATATTTGGATTGTGATACAAAAATATTGTTTTCTATTTTCCATATCTCCATGTCAAGATAATAATGTAACAAACCAAGATCTGACATCTTAAAAGCTTCACATAATTGATTTTTAAGATAGTTAATCATAGAGGTGCCACTACCTATAATGATAAGATTGTCTACATAAAGTATTATAATGAGTATTTATCCCTCCTCATTATTTACATACAAACTGTGATTTAATTTATATCTAGTAAATATTTGTGAAGTAAAGTAGTCATCAATGCATGAATACCACACTCTAAGTGCCTACTTAAGCCCATACAAGGATTTATTCAGACTACAGATAAGATGCTCTTCGCTAACCTACTCAAAACCTTTGGGATATCTCATGTAGACCTCCTCATCAAGAATGCCATTAAGAAATGCACTCTTGACATCCATTTAGTGGAGCTCCCAACTAAATTATAGTGCAATAGTGATTATATTTAAAATGGTAGTCATATTTTCTATTGGTACAAATGTTTCATTAAAGTCCATACCTTCAATCTACGTATACCCCTTGGACACAAGTTGAACTTTGTACTTGTCAATTTCACCATCTAATATATACTTCACTAGGTAGATCTATATGAAACCAATGGTCTTTTTATTAGGAGGAAGATCAATAAGATCCCATGTGTCATTTTTTAGGACAAAATAATATTCATCCTACATGGCTACTTGCTAATGAGTCAAATCGTTGGCTTCTTTAAATGACTCAGATTCATTAGTGTTTAATACATTTAACATTAATAAAAATGACCTTACTCCTTACCTGAACACCAATCTTAGTGTTGACTGCTCCTAAATTAGAATCCTTTATGGTTTGTATAAATCACTAAGGTAATTTTTATTGAGGTACAAGAGGAGAGGAAGAAGGTTCAAGAGAATATATATCATGAATATCCTCGTTCTTCTCAATATTAATTTCTCTCTTTGGATAACTTATTTCCTTGCCTTTATCATTTACAATAGGAATGATTTAATCTTCAATTTCATCAAACAACACATCTCTACTTATCAACATATTTCTCTCTAAAGGATTCCAAAGCATGTATGCTTTGGATGATTCACTCTATCCAACAAGAACATATTTTTTACTCTCGTCATTAAGATTCTTCCTTTTTTCATTTGGTACATGCATAAATCTAGTACATTCACAAATACACAAAGATGAGTAAAAAAAGGTTCCCTACCTTTTCAAGCTTCTTTGGGACTTATATTCCAAATAGCCTTTGTAGGACTTCTATTTAATAAGTTGACATATGTGTTCACAACTTCACCCCAAAAACCCTTAGATACATTTTTGTCCTTAAGCATACATCGAGTAATCTCTATTATGGTGCAATTATTCCTTTTAGAAACACCATTATATTGAGGAGTATATGATGTAGTGAGTTATCGTGGAATTCCATAACTTTTATAAAATGAGATGAAGTCTTTTGATAAGTACTTGCCTGC
>JANKJI010000001.1:112708095-112718470 GCA_024626585.1 Ginkgo biloba | reverse complement strand
AGTCCTAGATTAAAGCTAAATCAAGTAAATTAAATAAAATAAAAAATTAAACAAAATGACATAAAATTAAATCAAACAAATAAAATCAAATAAAATAAATCAAAACCAAAGCGACGGCTTTGGAGGCGAACCGGTCCACCTGCCAGCCGAGGCGATTCGCCTCTCACCCGAAGCCCGTGAGAATTTACAAAAGGATCCAGCTACCGCCAGAACCCAACCCATCGGTATCCAGAAAACCCATCGATCATTGTTCATCAAGAATCCATCTCTGTTGGCTGAGCTGCCATTCTTGCACTGGTCTGTGAGCATCCAACAGTTCCTCATTGGAACAAATCTCTGTATGCATGATCTGGAGTATGCAGGGTAGGTTAGTCGTGTATGTTTCTTGCATCAACCTAAATTCCCTGTGTACAGATATTATAAATTTTCTAGTAGTTGGTGTACTCCCACAATATTTTACCAAAGGGAAGAAGGAAAATTTGATTCAAAATAGTATCTTTTATACATGGTAGTAGGAATTTTTATATAGGATAGGGTCAGATTCAATATTGAGACAATGCATCAGGGAAGATGAAGCACTAAAAATATTAAAGGCCTATCATTCAAAACTAGGAGGAGGCCATTATGGAGGTCAATGGACTACAATGAAAATTCTAAATTCTGGATATTATTAGCTATCTTTCTTGAAAGATTCTTTTGCCTTTTCCAAATCTTGCAATGTCTGTCAGAGGATGGGTATGCCCTCCAAGTCAAGTGACATGCCACTATAACCAATCATAACCATTTAATGTTTTGACAAGTGGGGACTCAATTTTATTAGACCAATCCATCCTCCTTCGAGAAATTGTCATCAATATATTTTGGTCTGCACAAATGATTGTATGAAATGGGTAGAAGTTAGAACCAGGATGGAAGCCACAGCTAAAAACACCATAATATTCCTATATGAAGAGATTTTTACAAGATATGCAGTTCCCCATGAGTTGGTGAGTGACCGAGAGACACCATTCATAAATCAAATCATAGATGAGATCACCAAGGAATATTATATATGGCATCGAAAATCCATTTCTTACTATCCTGAAGTGAATGGACAAGATGAAGTCACCAACATGGAGTTGGAACATATCATAAAAAAATATGTGACATTGCATCAGTGTGACATGGGAGAACGACTTTCAAAATCTGTGTGGGTGTATCAAATTACATCTATATGATTCATACCATTCCAACTAGTGTATGGAAATTCCATAGTCATGCCCATTGAGATCGAGATCAAAACCTTCAAAATGGAACAACAACTAGGTATCTATTTTGAAGAGAACAACAAAAGTGATTGGAACAACTACATCAGTTAGACGAACTCTAGCAAGAACCAGGAACTAGTGTTACGGATGGACCTTATTCAAAGTCAGCGTAAATAGTGGCACGACAAACATTTTTGGGAAAAAGAATTCAAACCAAGAGACTAGGATTTGCTGTATGATTCCAAGTACAATAATTTTCCTAACAAATTTTTGATACGATGGATGGATCCCTATCAAATTAAATAGGTATTTTCAAATGGCACAATGCTACTAGAATCTATCAATGGAAATGATGTTGAATTCCTTACCAATGGGTATAGACTATGACCTTATAAAATATTAGTCAACCGAAAGAACTTCATACAAATGATAAAAAATCAGCCCAAGATGTAGGTCTTGGATCAAACTTAGCCAACAGTCAAATTTTTAAGTAGTAGTAGGATCAGGTGTGTGATTGTTTTTTCCCATTTTTATCATTTTTTCAACAAATAAATTCTAAAAATAATACTATACCTTACATCTTCTACCCACATCCCAGTCACTCGGTGATTGACAACCTATAACACGAGTTTATTTAAGGTAGCCACCATAATTAAACTCTTGCACCATCCATGCATGTCCCAATGTTTTTCTCATCCTGACTACATGATGGACACGTTGTACTTTTTTCAAGCCATTATATTGACCTTTTATTATATCTCGATATGGTGATCCCATGCATGTCCTATCCCTCATTATGATTTTACATGCCTTAATCATAGGAGATCTTGATCATTATTATTAATTGTCACACCCAATCTTTCAACCTATCACTGATATGATTTGAATCCATACTCCCAATGGAAGTTCTTTCGGTTTCCTTTCTCATAGGAGCTCAAGATTAAGCAGGGGGAGAGATCATCATTGCAGAGATCGAAGTACAAAGGTTAGAATACATAGAGGATAGAAGGTATAGAGTTTTGTTGAGATGGAAAGTAGCAGTAAGTCCTTTGATCATGTAAGTGTAGGGAAAGCAATGATAGCAGCAAGAATTGGAGGGCAAGAAAAAATGGATAAATGATTGCAAACACTATGACAACGTAAAGAGAAATCAACAAAAGTGCCATACAATCAAAGAGAATTTCAAATTGAAAGAATAAAACTTCAATGGTTGTGACTGTCTTTTCCAAAGAACTAGACATACAGACTATTTGTAGCAAAATTGGGCTTGAATATGTTTGCACGAATTGTAGAAACCATGACCCAAGGATGGCTAGACCCAAGTAAACAACAAGAAGATCACAGTCACCAAGGAACTAGTAGCCAAAGCACTAAGAGTGCCTTTCAATGGCTTGTAGGTGATGCAAAAAAAGGGGCGTCTCTCTAAGTTTAAGAACTTGATCATCAGGGTAGCTGGCAAAGAGCCATTATAGGGGATAAAATGAGAAGGCCTCCTAAGGACCAAGCTTCCAGAACCATGGAAAGGAGTGGCAACTATGATCAGTGGTATTTTATTGAATAATTGGCATTTGATGAATTTGTTTGCTCCAACATTGAGAATATTGGCGGCCATCAAGTATAGGGAACTTGCAGATTTTACAAATTTTATATTAAAGAAGGTTGAAAGAAACATAATCTTTTGGCACGAGGGAAAGAAACATGAGGTCATCTATCTAGGAATATTACAACTAATAATCAATCAGGCTATAAATGGAAGAAAGAGAAAGGAGTATGTATAATAATCCCTAAGGGAAGCAGCATCGACTCTAGTAGATGTGGCAAAGGGGTCAGAAGTAGCTAAGAAGAAGGAATAGATGAGAAAATCAAAGGTGTTGGTAGGAGTCCAACATAATAAAATAAAGCTAGCAAAACTTCTCCAATGAGTTCCTTCTAAAGTTCATACAAATAAATTGAAGGAAAAATACAAGAAATCCAAACTCCAATGCAAGGAATTAATGGAGCAGGTGGAGGCTCAAGAATTGGAAATGGAGAGATGTAGGGCCAAATTTTCAACCACCTTCAAGGAGAAGCGAATAGAGATTGCTCTACTTTGGACTGAAGACACCTTGAGGGAGTATGGATTGATATCAACAATTCTTGACTCAAATAGAAGCCCGTGGCCTAGAGATGAAGGAGGTAAGTGCCCATCTCCTAATTTTTCACATGACATTCATGACTCATTTTCAATTCCTAAAAACTTTGAGAGAGAAGAGGATCTTTTAGGTCAAAGGGAAGACAAAGCAATGGAAACAAAAACCCTTAGAGTAAACTTGAAGGAATATTGAATTGGTTTCAAAGGAAAATTAACCTCTAAGGATAAGAAAATTAATTTATTGAATGATAAAGTTATTTCTTTGGAGGAAGACCTGAGACTAGAGAAATAGAGGAGTATAGACTAGAACCAAGTACTTCAACCCTTGAGTCAAGTTGAATCAAAGATGCAACATTTGGATTAGAGTGTGAAATAAAATGAAGATAACCTAGTCCAAACAGAGAAGGAGTTTGAAGTAATGACTAAAAATACATTGGACATCATTGATTCCTTCAAGAAGAAACTAACATTGGAGGTCCCATCCAAAGAACAGGTGGAGCCTAGACTCTGAGAAAACCAAAGACTCATCAAGTTCCTATAGGGCCATTTGAAAGTATAAAGGGACTACAACAACAAGTTAGAAGGAAAGTTGAAGGATTATAAGGGGAAACTTGACATAGTAAAGGAGGCCATCAGTGAGATGGTTGGTGAAAGAGAGAAATTCTAGGAAAAAGTAGATGAATCGACCCTTATATTCCAAGAAAGAATAAAATAATTAAAAGCTAAATTACTCACAAAGGTAGAGCTTGTAGCACATATTTTGATTGATTTGTCAGATACAAGGAGTGACATTAGGATCCTCATAGTTAAACTATGGAAAATAGAGGATCAACTCAATAAAGCAGTAGAATTAGGTTATTAATTAGTTGACTATAGAGCCCCCAACTCTGTGTATTCCATGCTTTTTAGGGAAAAGCTTCTAAAATTCCAACTAAAGACCATGTTGTAGGAATATATGTTCCTCCAAAACGATGATGAAGCCCTAGTAAATTTATATAATATTGCACATTTGGTGGAGATGAATTTGATCACAGAGGCATTCATGACTAGAGTGCTAGTCCCTAACAATCTAACTTTCCTAGTCAATATGGTGATGGGGAGCGTTCACCTAATAACTTTTATGTCAATGCTTCAAAATAAGTGATGGAGAGGAGAACAAATGCAACAATACCAAACACTGCTATATGAGGCCTCATATGAGATATGCCACAATCCTGGAGCATGGGAGGAACCTTTGGAAATCTCTAATAAGCATTTGTTGATATCCATAACTATTATTTGAAGGAATTTGGGGGAGTTGTTGTCTATGTGGAAGAACTAAGATACTCTATGTTGGAATGGCATTCTTAGAAGAATCAATTGTGGAATCAAGTAGTAGATTTTATACAAAGGAGGACTAATGAGTTAGGACAAGATGCTTTTCTAATTGCCTAAGAGCCATGGAGGTTAGAGGTTTATACGAATCTCAGGTATACAGTGGATGCCTTGTAAAATAAAATTAAAGCCGCAAGTCCCGATTGGATTAGAACATTGTACTATCCCAGTCCAATTTTTCAACCATTTGTCAAAAATGTTGAAGATGTCAGTCAAACATATCAATCTAGAGCATGCTTAAGAGTGCCTCATAATAGTGATTCTACATGGGGTGATTTTCCAAGAGGATGCAACCTTTGAGAAGTAATGTATCATGATCCTTTGGCACAATAGGAGAAGGGTGACCAATATTCTAGTCAGAAGTGGCCTATTTTGTTGAGGACAACATAAGGTAAGTAGGGGGGGAATGATCATCAATTATTTTTCTTATGATAATTTTACGACTATGGCGTTGAAGGTTGCTGACAAAAGGAGTATGACTTCAAGATCAAACCTATCTCCTACGCATCTTAATGACATTCCTATTTTACCCTTTTGATTTTATTTTCCTTATAGTGCATGTAAGATACACTGTGTTAGTGACCAAGTTTGAATATATCTACCAGTCACTTGGTGACTAGTAATTGTAATTGGAATGTAGTGTATTTCCAAGTCAGTATGTGACTAGAAAGACTGATATATGTATGTTTGTAGTTATAATTTAACTTTAACTATTTCAGTTAGTTATGAATAGTGAAACTGACATGATAACAAGATGTATAAATATTTTATGAATATAATATGAAGATCGAACAATTTTGGTGATTCAAGACCATTGCAATAGTTGTTAGTATTTACAGAAGGGCCCCTATTGATGATAATAACTAAAGATAGGAATTTTCATTAGCATTTAATAATTAGTTACAATTTTAATTCTTGACTACATAGATTCATAGTGGTTGAATAACAGAGTTAGCAATTTTGTTTCTATTTCATTTTTTCCCAAGTAATCCTATACTTTATCTTTCCAAATTTATAGCGCATGATCTTTGTAGATTAGAAATTCTTATCTTCTTAAAAAATAAGTCGAGTAGGTTTCTTGCCTCCTTCATTGTCGTAGGTTAACAAAATCCTAGTTTGATTATTTATGGATGATTACTGCGAAGCAACCACAAGTCCATTTGTCCATCATAAGGTTGAATCTTCGCTTTTGCCTTAACCTTGAATGGATTCTTGGAGTTTTTATGCTCTCCTTGGTCTCTCTTCGGAGTATCTGGTTTAGATTTAGTCTCCTTTTTATCCTTTATATGCTTTAACTTTTTTAACATCTGTAGGATAGTGTCCATGCAAACTTCCAAATTATTAAATCTCTTCTCAATGGTATCTTCCTTTTCCGTTTCTCTTCAAACTCTTGGTGCACTATAAATTTTCAAACTTGGTAGCAATGGTTCTCCACTTGAAGAATAACCACTTTTGATTTTTACCATTCAACATAGACTCCGATTCAAAAATATTTAATACTAATTTTATCTATATTTCAGTGGGTAAGTCAAAATATCCCAATGCAAATAACCATGGATTTTTGTTTTTAAGTTATTTCAATAAAATAATGAAAATTATATGTTTCAATATGTATGCAATCCCTTCATACTTCAATCTAGAAAATTCAAGAGTAAAAGAAATTGGAAACACACACAAATATTTACAAAGATAAAAGGTTTTGAATTAGAGAAACCCTCATGGGGAATAAAACTCTATAATTACATTCGAAATTATTTTGCAACAAGAAATTACAAGCAATTGTATATGGATTTATTCATGATATGTAACTTTAGATATTTTCACAATAATGACACATTCCAATCATGGTGTTGATCTTTTCTATCTCTAAACACTCTCTCACACACTGTTGGTTATTCTTCTCCTACTATATGCACATAGGTTACAACTTCCTTCTCTATGACTATGTTCTCTCTATTGCTCTTAGTTTGAGTCTTTTTTTTGTCTCTTCTTTTATTCTATCCCATCTTCACCTTTTACAATCACTTGGGTAGGTGAACTATCATGTAACTGAATATTTACTCTTTTTCTTTGATTTACATTAGATTGTCAAATAGTCTTTGTCAAAGTTCCTCTGTCGGTTTGTATTTTATCAATTTTTCCAAGTTGATTTTCAATTTTCTTCTATGTTGTTAGTCTGTTATTTTTTTTATTTTTACCTAATCGATTGTCATTTTTTATCTTCTTTACCTTCTTGGTTTTTGGTCTATTAATCATTGATGAAAAAAACTAACAAGAAAAATCAATGATTGAAATTGATGAGTGAAACTGACGAGCGACACTAACGATCTTCACTAACATCGACACTGACGAACCCAAAATTTAACTAAGTGTTGGAAATACACTAACTTTTAATGTTTATCAACTACTTTAAACTTTAAAGGCTTGAAATTTTAAACTTTAAAAGTTAAGGATTACCCCCATTATAGGATGATGGTGATGGTTTTAGAAGCATCTATCATGCTTGGAAGTTGGATTCAAAATATTTTTTAGTTATAGAAAAATAAACAATTTTAGTAGTTTTCTAAGAACTCCTAGATCTCATCATAACTATTGATCCACAACTCCATTCTTAAGATCTTAGGATCATTTTAAATCTTATAGGAAATGATACAACTTTCCCCTTGTGGACCTTTTGCTAAATTCTTCTTAAATGTTTCTTAAAATTCATCTCAAGTTGCCTTTTTATTAAAATTGTCAAAAATTAATTTTAGATCCAAAAATGGATTATTATATGGGTTCAAAGCCAGTAATCCACTTGAATTGGAGGCATATATATTACCTTTTGTTCTACCTAAGAGAATAATAATTAATTACCCAGATATTAAAATAACTATTATTCTAGGAAGAGTAACATTTCCTCACCTTATGGGTATTATAAGTTGCAAAGAAATGATAAAATGTATGGAATATTTAAAACATCAAATCCCCTATATTTCACAAATATAATAAAGTGTTAATATATCCTAATAGGTATCACACCAAGTGAGGAAAGTTTAATATGTGATTACTTAGTCCATATATTATTTAACACTTAAATGATAATAGTTATATTCATCTATGCCATCTTACTGACAAATAACTACCAAAAAATGGTATAGTGGATTGTATTAAGCTATATCAATACTAATTCCCTTGACATTGGCACCCTTGTACCATAGACATTTTGCATTACTAGATAAATTTTAAATTATACACCAAAGTTATTAAAAAAATGATAAGAATAAAAAATCCATAAAAATATAGAAGTAATTGATAGTATATCATTTTATGATGATTAGATACCTACCCCATACCAATACAAATACCAAATTGATAATGATATGGTTTAAGCCACTCTTGAATTATCCTTTTTTTATGTGTAACAATAAGAGGTGTATTATAGGTCACTTAATTATTTTTCATAGGTGGGGGATAGGGATTATGTCCAAAAATGCTCATCTAATATGTCATCTTCTCCTAAAAATCTAAAACCATTATTCAAGTTTCTTAAATGAGGATATTTAATATAATTATGTCTAATAAGATCTTAGAATAATAATTGTCACACAAAGAGTACATCACTAGAAGACAAATTCCATAATGTATGATCAATCTAGATGGAATTGACATCATTTAAAATAATATTTGATATGTGGAAAGAATAATGAATAGAGGTAGTAATATCATTATGGAATAAGTGACATGGTAGACCACAAGGATTATTTATATAGTCTATATAGACTGTTGATATAATACTATCATTCTATATAGTATTAATAGTCTATAAAAAATCTATATATGGTTTAGACATCTATAATTATTATCTATACCATTTGTTACATTATTTCTACCATAATGATCCTACTGCATTGATTTCTACTCCCATGTTATAAATATTATCATAAATAATGATGATATCATGTTCGATTAATCATTCATATTAGATTTCATTTTTTGGTGATAACTTGCAATGTGTCCTAATTATTTTCTAATATAGGTTTGATGATGATAGTTCTACACGAATTAACTATAGAACCATGTCTAGTTCTATGTTTCATATTGTTATGATTGGGTTGATTATTTCATAGTCATCTACTTATGGGGATATTAGTAGGTCATCTTATTTTCCCTAAATAATTCCCTTATTACCATCATTTTTTTCTTACACTCTTAGCTTCCTATTAATTTAAGGATCATTGCATTTGTATGTTTTATTACTATATTTGTTAGTATCTTTAGAGTTTTAGAGTAAGACTACTGATAGGTATTTAAGAATCCTTATCCTCTTTATATGATTGGATTTTTTTCTACTTCTATAGTAAACATTCATCAATTTAATAAAAAACTTTAATGAATATATCCCAAATTTGTTCCCACCATTTAGCAATGTCACTCTTGTTTTCATTCAATATCTTAATAATTTTCTTATGGTTTTGCAAATATTGAGGCATATTTTCATCATTTTGGGTACCATTTATATGAGTTTCTTCCATATCCTCTTGTTGGGAATCATTATCCATTTTTACAATTTGGTTGGAATTGACTTTAATAATATATGTTGCATACAATTAAAAACTTAGGAAAGACAATACGTAGAGGCAATTTAAATTGAATGACATAATTGGAAATTAAATATAGTTTTCCTAAATCCCACTATGAATGGATTTTATCAATTAATGGTAGCGAGGAAGAATAATTACACTCTATTAACAATCTAGGAAAATATAATGATATTCTATTCAAGGTGTAGATGACTACAAGTATATAAAATTTAAGGCCCTAATTACTGATACTTAATTTTAGCTTGAGTCATCTAAAAGGATCGTTAATGAATGTTATCCCTACTACACAGTAAGTGCTAACACAAGACTCAATAGTTTATCCTGAGTGATTATGGAACATAATAGAGTCACATACCATCGTATTTACCATACTATTACAAATATAAGATGATAATATTAGTAATTAAAGGTATATTGAATAAAATTATGTGCATCATTCATGTTGCACATAATCAGACTTATTTAGTAGAATTGTATGAGATTGAATAATTTTAGGCTAAAGAGAGAAAATATAAGCTAAGGAAACAAAATACAGCTGCTTGAGCTAAATAAATTATCCTTATAGAAGTGGGAATGCCATTCAATACTAACCTGACCTCATCCATACCATGTTATTCAACCCTTAATCTAAACCATGATATGAATTGACTATGATTTGACTAAACTCTCATTTATTAAAGGAGAATTTTTACACACAAATTTATAGATGATTTTGAAATTATATTAAACCTTCATCATATTTTTGTAAGCATGTTTCCAAAAGTAAAATAATCTATTAGAAAGGCTCAAGATCTACCCTTTGTCCATTTCTCAAGTTCTCACTTTGTTAGTTTGATTTCTATACACTTTCTTATCTTGGTTGTTATTGGTGGTTCTTAGATTGTCCTTAGAATTATCCTTGTTTTACGTAATGATTAGAGATATTTGTATTTGTTCACATACGTTAGGATCTATAATTTATTTAAATCTTATGCTATATAAATTTGTTTAAAACTAGAAGAATGTTGATTTTCCTATCACAAATACAATATGGTTGGCTT
>JANKJI010000001.1:112668285-112679634 GCA_024626585.1 Ginkgo biloba | reverse complement strand
AACTCACTATGAGATGGCAACATTTGTGTTACACTACAAGACATTCAATGTAGGAATATATTAATGAGTTTCAAAAACTCAATATTCAACTAAGCATTGACAAGACTGATGAGATACTAGCTCTTAAGTTTATTGGAGGACTCGTTTTAGTTTGTAAGTAGGAACTAGATCTCATTCCTATGACGACTTTGGATAAAGCATACAATTATGCTTTGAAGGTGGAGCAAAATCTCCATAAGAAAATCCTCGCTTCTAATTCTCCTATCTATTCTTTCTTCTACACCTCTAAAAAGAGTAATTGATCATCTTCTAACTCTTTCGTATCAGGAGAGACAAGCATCCCTCAAGTGGTAAGGGGAATGGAAGGATAATTGATTAGACACAATATTACAAGAATCATAAGTGCTATGGCCATACAATAGAGGAGTGTTACTTAAATATGATGAATAAATATTTAAATAAGCAAAACCTCTTGGTACAAGAGGATGGGGACCATGTTGTGGATCTCCAGTGACAATACCTTGACCATTATCAATACATATTCATCTTTGGTAGGCAAAGAGCCCAAGGTAAGGATCACTTGAAGAATCTCATCTCATCACAATTGATACAGAAGCTTCAACTTCCAAATTAGTTGCATCCTTCACCTTATATTTTGGATTGGGTTCTCATAGTTAGGTGGATAGAGTTTGCACTGTGTATTTTTCCATTTAGTCTTACATTGATGAGGTGACTTATGATGCGGTCCCTATGGATTGTTGTGAAATGTTATTGGGTTTTACTTTCCATATCGATAGACATGCTATCAATTATGGTAGGACCAACAAGTATCGTTTAAAGAAGGATGGTTTCATCTATTATCTAACTTCTCTTTCTAGTTTAGTCTAGTTGGTCTCTCCTAAGAAGGCTAAGAAGCTTACTTATACTTTTGAGAATAAACCATAACTTACTAGTCTTCCATCACTACATGACCTTCTGTAGGAAATTAAAGGGGTACAACAACTTCCAAGTATCTTATAGGGATTAAGTTATTATTCATCCTCTAATATGGAGATTCTATTCTAGCCACCATTAAAGGGACTCATTTATTTTGAATATCCCTTGATTGACAATTACGCCCAATACTTATCCCATGTGAGAGTTCATCAATTACAATTGTGGGATATATATTAGGTGAGCTTCCCTCCCCAATGCTACTTCTTGTGTTGGATGAGCTACCCTCTCAAATATGTTACCATTCTATTACTCTCTACTCATCTAACATCTATTTGATGCATAAGAAAAGAGCTACCTTCACTTCTTTCTATTAAAATGGGAACCATTTCAGTTAAGGACAAACGAATTGATGTATTATGCATTCATCTTTCCTCATTCCCTTACATTTCACATCATTATTTAGTTATTTGCTTACTTATTTAATTGTAAGCTTGTTCAACTAAGGCCTATGATACACTTAGCTAGAATATATTAACTGTGCAAGTAAATAATTTTAGAATAGGATTTGATTCCTATTCTTTCATATTTAATTACTAGCTAATCATAAATAGTTTCTCATTTTACATTAGGTTTTTCTAAATTCTATTGTTAGATTAGGATTTTCTTTAAAACAGCGTATTAGGGTTGTCTTTGTCATAATAAAAGAATTCAATAACTCAAAAATTGAGTTCAAGAATTAAGAGAGACTTTGCATCTTTTGTTCTTATTTTCTATTTTCTAAATCTTGTGGAATCTATTGGCTATTTATATTCCCTTTTATTCATACATAGATCAAAATATCCTCATTCACTATCATGTTTGTACCATATCTCTATTCATCATAATTCTAGTTGTGATGTGCACGACAGATCCAAAACAGTGATTGTTTTTAAACTTTCAAATCGGACAAGTGAAGGTGCATAATTGCAAAAAAACATTGCAGCATTGACATTTAACAAATGCACAATGTGAATAGGAAAAGTATGACATAGCTTGAAAAAGGTGTGTTGTCCTATATTTTTCAACCAAAGACTAATTCAACTCATAATTTGATCCCAATTAGAGACACCTCAGTTTCAATTAGTTTTTATAGCCTTCTTTAAGCATCCCAAAGATGTAAATCAACTTCTATCAAACTTTAGAGCCTCTTTTTTGGTGTATCTAGTCCATCAAGTCTTTCGCTTGCTCTATTTTGGATTGTTATTCAATGATACATATCTCTATAACACATTAGTATGACCAAAATAAAGTAGTAAAGAAATTTCTTGAAGGGTATCTTTTGGAATACACCAAAGATAATCAAAACAAATGTACAAAGTGGATACACCTAGCAAAAATATTCATATAATAGAACCTATCATATGGTAATTAAGATGCTTCCATTCATGGAACCATATGGATATTCATCTCCATCTATGAAAGATTATCTCCTACAATACTCCAAAGTATGGGTGGCATACGACAAGATTAAAGAATCATAAAACATACTAAGCATATTAAAGGACCATCTAAATATGGCTAGGATGAAGAAACAAGTAAACCAAAACTACATGGGACTTAGATCAATTAACATAGGGAACATGGTATGCGTCTTCTATCATTCATATAAGGAAGCATCTCTAAAATCAAACAAAAAGTAGAAACTCGTGGTAAGGTTCTATGGCCCATACAAAGTGCAAATTAAGGAAAAATAGGTTGAACACCTATTAGACCTATCAAACTAAGGATGAATTCATGATATATTTCTTGTCTCGTGTCTGAAATGTAGATTGGGCATAGAATAATCACACAAATGGAAATACTAGTGCTTGATTGAGAAGGAAGGTTGATTCCCTGACTAGAAGGAATTTTGAAGATGAAAATAAAACAACTTTGCTCAAAGATAATTCAAGACCATAATATTAATTTAAGTCCATCCTTACTCACCAATGCTTTTAGGACAAGGCAACTTAAAATGGGAAGGCACGTTGTCTACCCAAGTCACAACATAGGCATAAGAGACAAAAACACAAGACTCTTGTGTGATATAGACTAACAAGCCTTAAAACAACATAAATATCCCACATGGGGGAGCTAAATAGAGAACACTAGAGTCGTAAGACATTAAGAGCCATCAGGACTTGATTTTATTATTTCAATAAACTTATGAGCAAACTTGTGCAAAGCACAACAATTTGTGGTATAAATAGGCCCAATCTTCCTTGTTTTAGTCATCAAAATTTGTCCTTATTTCATGATATTTTTCTAACTAGAAAAAGTTTGTTGTGGAAGCAAGTGCTCTTACGCTTTGACCTCTTCACTCTTAACTTGACCATAATCTTGATATATTTTAATCTTGTCATGAAGTATTTTTCATTTCTATTGAATTTGGACATTAAATTAGGGAATTTACTCTGTACATGAAACTATATAATTTGTTTTCATTTAGTGATTACTTGTTTGGGTCATTACAAGATGCCACTCACATGATGTTTGTAATGACATGTTGATCATCAAATTCCTTAAAGAAACATTTCACCCAACAATCACTGCATAATGATACTATTCACTTATGATTTACATTTCATTTGCATGTCGATCGTATTTAATGATAATTGGTCCTTTGTGATATTAGAGTTTCAACCGTGCATGTAGAACTAATTCACATAATCTTCAATGTAAAATTGTGTGAAATTCAATGGTGGACAATGGCCAGAACTTCTAGAAAATATATGATATGCAGGCCAAGTATGATTGAAGATGTATTATTTGTTGATTATTTCTACGAATACTTAGATTTAGTCCAAGCTCAATGCTTAGAGGTTGATTTCCTAAAAAATGTATTGCCCTAGATCACAGATTTACATCATGCCAAATGTTCTTGGTTAGGCAAGATTTTGGGTATCAACATTCTTTGGTTTTTGGTTCAACATGTTCAATTTTGCACTCTACTAGGCATCATTGCACTCAATAGCATGTTGTTCACTACCCACTTTGCTCTCACAGGAGTAGAGGCAAATAGTTGGATAGAGGTAAGAGGATAATTTTTTAGGAAGATACTTCCTCTTAGCCACACCAAATTCCTCTTATGGACCTCAATTGTCCTCTAGGGCAATCTAATGTTGCAAAGGCAGTAGATAGATGTAGGGGTGGGTAAATGCTTCACCATTGTGTGTACAAGGGTTTTCATTTGTATTTCTATTTTTGGGGGGTGGTTTGGGATTTTGACTTGCCCCTCTTCTCCATGTGGTAATTTTGGAGAATGGGTGTCTATATCTCCTATTGTATTTAAGAACCAGCTAGCCTTTCTACAATTGTTCTTTTGATTCTATCATATAATTAGAACTATTTCAACTACAAAAGAAGAAAACATACTCCTACAATTACATATACAACAAGTAAAAGATAGTTAAAGGCTGCAAGTTACAATAATTAGTACAACACCTTTCATTAGCGTTGATAAGAGCTGACAGCCATGTGCTACCACTTGCCAGAGCAGCAGCCCTCGAGAATGGATTGTCATGGTGTTTTCTAAGCGCCGGCCCCCATTTATGCTCATTTGTAAAATGCATCCCAGTTAAAGTAAGAATTGCTGAAATGCATGGTACCCAATGCGGTCTTTTCTCAGTTGCTTTTTGGAAGGACTGAAAACAACCAAACATTCCAAGAATAAAGATATTTTAAGAAATGAAATGCTTAGTAGCTCATGCTAATTCTTAGCGGCAACTTTTCTTCATTACAAAAAAGCAACCAAAAGTTCAAAGAGGGTATTTCAAGTATTTTTTCACTATTGCAATTGTAATCACCATTATGCACTTTGTAATCAATCATTTTAATCACCACATTAGCAACAAAAAAATACCACCATCCAAAAATCAATCATGATGAATATTATTAGTGACCATATTAATTTTTTCGTCATTTTCTCCTCCGTTGTTTGCGCGCAGTGGATAAAGACAATAGATTAAGAAGCCTAATAATATTGTACATTTAACTTTTTAATACTTTGATACCTGTCCACCCAGCATCGGCGGAATTTGAAGCCATTGCTCTCGCTACGTAGCAACGAAAAAGTGTAGAAGAGTCGTACACTTAGGCTTTTCTCTCTCGCTCATCCTACTGTGATCAGTAAAAAATAATTTTTAACGGTAAAACATCGCAAAAATATCACAGATTCCCAGATCCAGCGTTAGGTATGTAATAGTAGGCATGAAGAAGCTGTATTTATTTCAAACTTTTATTAGTCTCGTGGCCTATTTGGTTCTTGCTCTCCTCTGTAATAATGGATTTGCTGATCCATCATGTTCAAATTAAGACCTTTTATGAGTTGTTGTTCTCATGTTCAGTGCAACATGAGAACATGAAGAAAGAGACAGTTGCGAGCAGAGCAATCATTTACAGAGGAAACAGTTACATTTCATATTGTAATTTTGTTTGCAGTACTTCTAGGGAAAATTGTGTTTTATTTACAATTTCTGATAAATGCCCGAATCATTTACAGAGGAAACAGTTACATTTCATGGCCCCTCTGTTTAGTTGGTCTCACTCTTATGGTGTTCATATTGTAATTTTGGTTCCAGTACTTACAGGGAAAATTGTGTTTTATTCACAATTTCTGATAAATGCCCGAATCTTGTAAGTATGAAAAAAACTGGAATATGAAGAGTGTCTGTTTTCTAAGAGTCATTCGAAAATTCTGTGTTTGCATCAGCTTATTACATTTTTTTCAAAACAAAAATCTCTGATTTTGAACGGATTTCGACCAACGCGGGAGACGACAGACAATGGTAGTCCATAAATTTTCTAAACATATAAAGAAAACTTTACGGCAGATATAAAAATCTACTATGAAAATTAAAAACATTTCAGAACTTGATGAATAACATTTCAATGTGTAAAAACAGCATCTTTAGATCTCCAATTTATAACCTTCTTGATGTCAGTCTGCCCAATTTACGAGTATTGTACTTTCCTGAATATTGGGTTCACAAATTGTAATGAAATAAGATATCTCTGCTTATCAACTGGTCAGCATTTTTATTTTTTATTTCTTTTAAATCTTAATTCATAGGAGGTTGATATTTTCTTAAACTACATTGAACATAAAAAGGGTATTTTATGTCGATATCTTAATTGATAGAAGGTTGATATCTTTTATATATTTACAAATGAAGGGTAAAGAACATTAAAAACAGCAACTTGTTAACCTCGTAATCTTGTTGGATTTATTTTATTTTATTTTGAATGACTTTTAATAATCCTTACTGAAATCAATCCGACACTTTTCTCCAATATCATTTTTTTAGCTTCACTTTTGACATTTATTTTGCTAACGCCAATTGAATTCCAACCGTCGGACAATTTTACAATAAACATCTATGGATTTTTGTATTACAATTTGAAATTCCAGTTGTATCCCATTATCCATTGGGAATACAATTTTCTAAACATATAAAGAAAACTTTACGGCAGACATAAAAATCTCCAATGAAAATTAAAAACATTTCAGAACTTGATGAATAACATTTCAATGTGTAACATTTCAATCTTCATTAATAGGAGGTTGATATTTGTATTACAATTTGAAATTCCAGTTGTATCCTATTATCCATTGGCTATGGACGGAAAAACATTATTTTGTGAACTACTTGAACCTTTCGTTGCGGTGACCTTTGAAAAGACAGAAATAAGACCTTGCGTTTATTCATGTTTATTGTTGTGATTTTCAACATCAGTCCATTCTTTTGTTTCAAGTTCATTTGAAGGCTGTCGTGCACATTGAGTTTTTCCTGTTGTTCACAATAAAATCGTTATATTCCTTAATTCTTGAAATCATATATTGTGGCCAAAATCATGTGTATCCACAATCGGCCTTGTACTGAGGATTTGTTTTTTTCTGTTTCTGCTCAACAATTTTCTAACGAAAGCAACGGTTCCTGCAAGATGAGAACGCCATGCTGAATAAAATGGTAAGCCTTCTCACTTGAAAATTGTTCAAACTCCTATTTTAGCGATTTCAGATCTTATAATTATCCACAAGCTTGCATAGAATTTAAGGAGCGCCATATGTGAAACGTCAGGTGAGTGGAGTCCATGACGGGGTACAAGCAGCGGAATATTCCATGAACATAATGGATAGAGTCCAGTACCAGCCGGCGAGAGACGTATTCACTTCAGAGCTACCACTCCATCATACAAGCCTGCACCTTGGGTATGTTAAATTTTGCTTTCTTCATTCGGTATGATGACTACTTTTGCAATAATATGAAATCTGTGGGTATGCAGCCTCGGTCAAAATGGAAATGAATGCCCGCAGCCCAGCAATGGAATCTAGGAACATGGTCTCGTCACAGCTACGCTGCTAAGACATGTCAAACCAAACACTGCCGTTATCCACTAATCAGTGTGAATTATTTATATTGTACGACAAATACTCAGCATCTTTTATTGCGCAACTCATCCGTAGTTTTTTGAAGTCCGTGAATGCACAGTAATAGAGAATATTCATAAAGATTCATTCAATGAACATTTAAAATTTCGCTGACAACAAAGTAATAATATCAGATGACAAGAACCACGTCTACTAGTGAGTGTTCTTGAATGTTGTCCACGATGTCAAGATCACAATTCACGTTAGTTGTGACGAAAAAATATTTCATAAATTAATTGTACCAGCGAAAATCTACAATTCAAATAGAGTTGGTTGCTTCTAAGGCCTTCTCTTCTATGATCTATGAAATGACCAACAACTTAATCACTTGTTTTTGTATGTCCATTTAAGGTTGTGTACTCCCTAGGCATCACTTTTTAGCTTTAACTCCCATACCTACTGTGATTATGCTATCATTATTTATGAGGATGATTTTGAATTTGTTGGAATACCTCTCTTCATCTCTCGTTTTCCTTTGTCCTCATTTACCCTCACAACCCACAGCTTTTAGCTTAATGCAAATTCATATTCCCACTCTTATTCTATGATATTTCTTCCTTAGTTTACACATTATGAAAAAGCCTATAATATTTATTATTAACCATTTGTTTGTTAAGTTTCCTCATCATTTACTCACAAATAATCCTACAATTAATCGATTGTAGTGACCTGATAAACAAGTCTCTTACTTTTGTTTTCCATAAATCCTTCCATTTGGCATTGGACTATCAATTTCTAGAATACCTAATTTTTTGTTCTCATCTTCCCATGTTTTCACCTATTCTAAAGCTCAATTAGGGACTAATACCAACTCCAAGTGTCCACTTATCAAATCTGCAAAACCCTGAGGACATGGAATTTCTAATTATGTATATTATCATGGACATTACATTTTTCTTTAAAACATGCTACTACCATGCGATTGGAAAAATAAATACATGCCATATTTTGTACATTGTATAATGACAAGGATGCAAAATTTTAAAACCAAAGAATGATTTATATATGGACAATGTTCCAAGTAACATATGTCATTTTGAGTCAACATGCCAAGTTTTGCATTTTTTGAGCATATTAAAAGTTATTTCCATCATTTTTATATGTATACGAGTCATTTGAATTTAAATGTTTTAGATTCCTATTAGAAAGGAAAAGATGACAAGAACTCTAATTATGATTATGAAATTATTTAATTTTAATGATGTTTTTATTTATATTATAATTTCAAAGTTACTTTTATTAAATTAAGTGAAGAGTTGTTTAAAGTCAAAAGTAGACAAAGTGAGTACTTTTCTTCGCACCACAAACTACTATATTTTGTAAGGTACAACATAGAGTTTTGTGGCATATGCACATGTATTAGAAAATTTGATGCAAAGTTGTAGAAGTGAGCTATGACATGACACATATTTAGTCAAAAGCATTTGACTAATTTGACATGTAAGACCCACCATGTTATATTGTAAAGCAATAATTTCATGTGTTGCAATGTGACATTTTGTGTAAGTGTTGCAATTGAAAGAAATTAGTAGTTTATGTGGTACTACAACATAATCTCTTATTTTTTGCTTTGCGATATGACTATAATGCAGTAAAATATTAAAAATGTTACCAATAGGAACCTTTTTTTTGTTACAATAAGATATTATTTGATGATGCTATAATTTTTGTTATAATGCAACAAATCATAAATGGCATGTGGTGATATGTTGATAATTAACAACAAATGTAGAGAAAACTATAGCAAAAATATTTATAATCAATGACTAGAATCAACTGTCCTACCTAATGTGAGTTTTAGTCGCACATATGGTGAACCATGGCTTTTGGTTTATGACCTTGTGCACCCCTACATAAGTGATGCAATCACTAAAGCTTTAAGAAATTGAAAGCTCAAAAGTATGGCAAATGCTACCATTAAAATTTTCATGTTTGAGTAGCAGTGTAATGCATTTTATAGGTATGGTTATACTATTAACCCTTATACCACTTTTGGCAATTTGAATGCTTTGGATAAAAAATGTTGTTTAAAATATGCAAATCTTATGTCCCTCCTTTTCACAAGAGGGAAAGCAGATGATAGAAAAGGAAATAAATAATTCCCTTTGAAATTTAAGGAATCCAATATATATCCCTTAGAAAAATATTAATAATGAATATGTTCTAAGAAAATTTTATAATGAATGTTAAAAAAAATCATAAATAATGCCTCAAGAGCATTAATGTGTTTTAATATAGATATTTTGTCAAATCTTTAATATTTTATAAAAATTATGAATTAACATAACTAGAGTTGATAATCAAAAGATTGTATAATACCCTACTCAATTTTATTATGGATTATTAGTTCCCAATGTGAAGGAGAAAGATATAATAGGCATTTCATTTTGAAGTGATAACAAATGATGCTTTAAGGACATATGCGAGCTTTGATAAGAAAAAATATACTATCTATAACCACTGACTTCATCACCTATCTTCAATTTTCCTTTGAAAGTTATGACTTCCCCATGCCTCCTTTTTTATCTTAAACTCATATAGCTACTCTAATTCTTAGAAGTGACATCCTCTTCTATGAGAAATTAGGCAATTTTGAACCATAGGGCATGGGTCAATGATTTGGTTGTGGTCTATTTGGGTTCATCTTAATTATATTATAATAATAGACACATTAATAGACATGATAAACATTATATATGGTTTATTTTACTTATGAGTGGTGTCTTCTACTCTTGTCTAGTAGCTATTTGGTTAAATAGTGGATATTTTTCAATTTGAGATATATATGAGCATTGACAATATTAGACTTGTCATTCAATTTAATCTATATTTTTATATATACTAATGAATATAAATGTGTAGATTTGATCAGGATAGAGGCAATGGAGAAGTACCCTACGATCCTCATCCTATAATCCCACTTCAAAGAGAAGTTCATGGGCAATAAATCAAGAAATTGGGCTAAATTACCTAACTGTGTTAGTATGTCTATAAGAAAATATATATTACATTAAGTGGTTATGGAAAACACATTATTGTCTATTGTTAAACTATGTATGTTGTCTTCAACTAAGATGTAACATGTAAAATATTTTGTGAAGTCCTTTTATGTGAATTATTTAATGCCTTTGTTTTTATTTAAGAGTTTTCACATATGAGGGTTAGTAAAATCAATTTACAAGTTGAATTAATAGGGGAAGCTTCTATATAATTCACTTTATTGTCCCTCCTCTACCCTCTAAGGATTCTACATTCTTTATAATTATGTAAGAGGGAATCTAGGGGTGGACACTCCCAAATATCTTCGAGTAGTTATAAATTTTGGGGGAGTGGAAAGTGAGTCTACATAGGAATAGAGAGGAAAATATTAAAAGGAGGATTCTACTGAAAAGTGAAGGACACATATTTTTCACTTAGATTATAATTCTATGTTTTGAGAGATAATATTTGTTTGATTTTTGATGTGAACGGATGGTATCATTATCTATGAAAAGGGAATTTATGTGAGCTCTTATTGAAAAAATTGTGCAAAGGTCTTCGTTAAAAATTTAATGGTGAAAATATTGCAATCAAATTTAAAGTGATATTTTTTCTTAGGGAATCCTTGTTTGTATAATTCATACTACTACAAAAATAATCTAGATAGCTCATGCAAATTTCAAAATGGCATGTATGCTAGGTATGACTCACCAACTAATTGATTTGTATGTTGATTACATGGTTTCAATGCAATGCATAGTGAACCAACTACTAAGATCCTCTAACCTTTATTAGGGGTGAATTGACAAAGCACCAATTCCAAGGATAAGATGAACAAACCAATAAAATTAGATTATGGGTTCTCCACATAGGTATATAGAGGAATTTTATAATTTTATAGGGAAGTAATGTGACATGAAAGAGTGTAGTGACTGAAGACAAGGTAATAGTTTGAGGTTATCTTCTATATCAAAAGAAGTATTATT
>JANKJI010000001.1:105465214-105480088 GCA_024626585.1 Ginkgo biloba | reverse complement strand
GTTCACTGTTTTTCCATGGAATTTTCCAGAATTTAACATGTTGAGACAACATACACGATTTGCACAGAATTCCATAGTTAATGACATTGGGAGATTTTGACTCACCCACTGAGATACGAATAAAGTATAATTGGACCTGAAGGCATTATGATACTAGACTCAGTTACAAATGTTCAAAAAATCCCTACATGTCGTATGGACTTATTTCAATACTAACTAGATTTGAAAAAATGGTTTACATAGGCAACTTTGGTGTATAGGCTCATTCATCCTTCTATATAATATTCCCTAGAGGCTGATAAACTACCTCTTTTACAAGTGTATCTACTTGATCATCCTCCTCCCTTATAACATGCAAGATTTGGAAGATATAAAATCTTTTGGCCAAATGTTGGCACTCTTCAAGTGAATATTACAAACCCACATGGTTAAGTAATAGTTCCAATGTACCTTCTTGGTTGGAAGCTTCAATGTAAGATATAACAAATCTAACTCAGATTCAAATGTAATATCTCAAGAAGATCTCCATAAGATAATTTGACATAGATAACAACTCTCTATCAATCAAAGTGTGCAAAGTACCAAGATTACAATTATGTGAGAACATAGGGCTTATGGATCTTTTATAGGAAAAACCTTAGTCAAACTTAGCAAGTTTTAAAAGGAAATATGCCACTCATATTCCTACTAATCCATGCTCACCTCATAAATAATAAGAAATATAATATAGGCATGAATAAGAATGGTAATATTACAATGCACACATACTACCTAAAATTAACTAATAGTTAATAAAAGAAAGAGAGAGAAGTGATAGTGAGATAAAACCCATAATAGTAAGAACTCTCCATTATATTTACCTTATTCATATCCCCTTACATAAGCTTTAACCTCATGAAACTATGTTCTATCTCCCTCATGTTTGATGGCACGTCACATTATGCATGATATGTAGTCAAGTAAAACTTAGGTAAATAAGAAGAAGAGAAAGTGATGCAAAAAATTATTACAATGAGATAGACTTATTAGGATTTTTGTTTTCCAACTGAATCTCTCATATAAGATTATTTCCCAGGAATACATTCACAATATTAAAATATTAGTCATCAATATCATTCATTTATGAATGGAAAAATACAAATAAACTCACATAGAGATCTCAAATAATAAATAATTCAAAGAAAATAATCATAATAATCAAATAACTATTAGACAAATATGATACATTCTTATGGGAGAGACATCAACTGTAACCACAAGGTTGGGTGCATCCAAGTACACCTATTTATTCTTTAGGATAAAGTATTTATAAACTTTTCATCCTATAATATCTCAATATTTTATTCATAAAAAATCTTATCTCTTATTTAATAATTCACCTACATCTCAACTACTATCTCATCTACTTTTCTCTAGAACCTTCTCCACTTTTCTCTACTTGGGATACAAAATAATATTTAATTTATTAAGAGGAAAAACATCAAATCTGATACCCTTCCTTGATGTTTACCCTTAATATATCTAGAGATATCACATGCCTCTCAATTTTTTCCTTCATCAATTACCTGGTGAAATTTCCTACTCAATCTTGCCAATAATAATGGTTCTCTTCTTTTGGCACTTGTGTTTATAATTTAACAAATCACCATAAATTGCATCATCAACATTGCATAATTTACCAAATAACTCATCTTTATGAAACTAATTTGATAATTACATATGGGATAACTACCATCCACTAAGACACCTAAGTAACTAGCCATAGTACTCATCAATTCTATAGGAAGTATCCTAGATACATATCAAATTACCAAACCATATTCTTGTGGGTTTTCATTTCCACTTTGTGGAAATCTTTGTCCATCTCCTTCTGCTCATCTACATGGTTGTTCATCAATCCACTACTTTAACATACTTTTTAACTATATTTTATAGTAATACAACTCTTTATGAGCAACTCAATAATTACCTTTTACTTCATAATTTTTTTTAAAACATAACTCTAATAAGGATTATTCATAAGACCTCAACCTAACCCACCTTTTCTTGGTGTAAACTACCTTCAGTCTAAACAACATTCATAGGGATTTTGGTTCTTATGGTAATCATAAGATCACATAAAACCTCACATACACATTCATATAAACTCACTTATATAGAGTAGATAAATTCATGAAACTCACATAAAAAATCATGGGCAATATTTAGACTATATCATACATAGTAGAAATTCTAGTGGACACACTTTGTCTTTTCTTTTGTTTAGTTTTAAGTACTAATGTAATTCATAATAAACCCTCTCCTTCCTTGAGGAGGCACAATATTAAAAAAATTTCTCCTTCTTTAAGGGGTTATATGAACGAAATAAGTTTCTCTTTATTGAGAACTTTATAAAAAAGAATCTTTAACTAGGGATATACTCAACACTTCATCTTTTAACCATTTCATGCTCAACCCTAATATAAGTGAGATTTGAGCCATATTAGTAATAATCATTCATAATATATCTTGGGAACCTCAACCTTACCAACACTTCATTATAGGGAATTTTATAGAGAGGCTTATATCCTTTTATAAAATATCATTTCTTGATTAAAAATGCTCAAACAACAAAATAAATTCTACACCAATGCGTTCAAAACATCAAAAAATATAACCCTATAAAGTTTTAGCTCTTAATTCCACATAGGTTGTAATATAATGACAACAATTAAATAAAAATAATAGTTAAGCCCTCTTGGGATTTTAGCCCTTGGCCATCTATATGATTGTCTACTTCACTACAAAATCAAAAGTAGTTGGAAAGCGACTTTAAAATCAATTTTAACTCAAGACCTCTTGTCTAGAACTCAAACATCTTGCTACTACACCATTGATGTTGCTTGTTTTATATAACTCAAAAAACTATTCTTATCTTTAAATATGTTAGTCTTATAATACAAAAAAAATACATGACTCCACAATGTTGTGAGCTAGATGTAAAAGTTTATTAAGTATAATTGAATTTTTGAGAAAACTTAGAAAAATAGAGAAATTTAAAAAATGTGGCCTTAATCACCTTCCTATCATTTGTTTGTCACTTATGAATATAACATCTGTTACTTGCACTGCCTCAACAAATATGATATGGTTTGCACTATAACCTATATACTTGTGTTCATCTTGCACCTTCTTCTAATTCGTTTATCGCTATGTCTCTCTATAATTTTTTATTTGAGTAATAACCTGCATAATAGATCATGAGTAGCTTACACACTAGTTTAGTTGGGATAACCACTTTTGAACATACTAAACCCAGTATAAGCTCCATCATAACCCAACTACATCATCAAGATAACACTAGTGGGTGTAGCCATATCTCTTCTTCTCATCACACATAGACAATGATTTCTAATACATTTATAGACATCCAACTAATGGGACACCCAGTTATACATATATGTTGTTATGACAACGATAGGGTTATCGGGATGGCATTATCAATCCAAACATGAATCTATCCCATGTAATAACCCCATTGAATTCTATACATAAAGGTGCTCCAGATATAGTTGTCATATCACCACCACAATAAGTGATGAAATGAGATCCATCTACCTTTAGTCCATATAATGTTTACCTTTCTCAATATTCTCATTACTAATAAGATAACTCAAATAGCATTAGATACATGTATATACAGATTCTTTATAGGGGACTTATCAAACTATAAGGCCAACCATCCAACCATTCATGAAACCACTTATGGTTAACTCTTCATAATCCACAAATAAAATGAATGAGATAAAAAAATGTTCAAGAATCATAGTACTTCCCTAAGATCATACCTTTGACCAACCAACGTTAAGGTTATAATCACAAAAACTTACTCACACAGAGGACTCATTTCTTAAGGTAGACATATAATATAAAACCTCGTTGCTTAACAACCTTACAACTTTGATAACATATTAAAATTTTTATTTCTTAATTAAATCTCTCACATAAGATTATTTCTTAGGAACACATTCACAATATCCAAAAATTAATCATTAATCTCATTCAATCATGAATTAAAACATATAAAGAAAGTCACATAGAGATCTCAAATAATAAATACTTCAAAGAGAATAATTATAATAATCAAATAGTTGTTATGTAAAGATGATTAATTCTTACAAGAGGGACATTGGGTGTAACTACAAGGTTGGTTTCATCCAAGAATGCCTATTTCTTCTTTGGGCTCAAGTATTTATAGAATTTTTCATCCCATAATCTCTTAATATTTAAATCATAAAAATCCTTGTCTCTTATTTAATATTTTACCTACATCTCAACTACTATCTCATCTACTTTTCTTTATGTGGGATATATAATAATATTTAATTTGTTAAGAGGAAAAATGTAAACTCTAACAAGACTTTTTACTATGTTACAAAGAATCAAGTTTTGAGTGAAAGCCTCGACCTAAAGTTAGTCATTAAAATTTGGATATGTAACCTACCACAATAGACTAGATGTAATCTTATTTTGATTATTAACATCATCTAGTTTTGATCTCGGATGACTAATACATCTCAGTTTAACTTTATGTTATTGTCATCACTTATCATTATCTCGACAGGAGTTATCGTCATCCCACCACACACCTTATTATGCATGGAAACTTCATGTTCTCTATACCTAACTAATCACCCTTTTTAATCAATGATTACTTAACCTCTTCACTATCCTTGCATTTGTATGCTTCTTGACTATTACATAGGATTTTTATCTCATAGTGATATAATTATATAACATCTGAAGCAATCCAATTACTTCCATATCAATGTGCCCCTTTTTTCATTTGTCACAACTCTAATAACATCCACATTAATATTGCATTACCGTGGGTAATTATTTAGATCTCAACGATGAACTCTTTCTCTTGTGCACCTCCTCATCAAAATCTTAGGTGCATGGGCTTATCATTATTTAGGGATCAAATTTAAAGACTTTAATGCCTTTTGAAGGCCATTTTACTCTTTAGAGAAGGACTTTAAATTTTTTTCCTTCAAATGAAAAGGCGTAAGAAGATTTTTCTTACCAAAAGAAGGGTTTGATATGAATAAATTTTTAAGATTATAGCTTACTTATTCATCTCTAATAATGATTTTAAGGGAAGGATAATTCATAATATTTCATTTAACAACATATAATATAAATAACACTTCACAAGGAAGGAGGATCTTTCCTATTAGATTTAATCCCTATCTCCTTGGATGACTTAGAACTCAAAGTAGGAGATGATTTATTTCCCTCAGAGTTTACGTAAGAGCATGTTGATTTCCTTGGAGATTTCAAAGATTGGGACACTTCATATTCACTAAAATAAGAGCTAGTTGAGCTATACCATGATGGCATCCTATTAGAGTCCTTCATAACCCTTCCATCCACATTGTAACTAATGGAATTAAAAAAATTAGATAATTTGGAGGACATAATAACCAAGACCCTCAAGGATACCCACCTTCTAATTCACATTGATGGTAAAGGGACTCGAGTGAGCACACACTGGTCCAATGATAGTTAAGCCTTTCTTTGTTTTATAGTTAGTCAACTATTTTATAAAGCCACCTCTATTTTTTCTTTAAGGAGCGGCTATGCATATATTTTTCTTATATTAGTTTGGACATTTCATGCTCTATATAATTACTTCTAGTGCGAGGTAGTGTTTTATTTTATATTTTATAAATTATTATCTCCACAACTCTTTAATCTCTAATATCAGAAAAATAAAAACTCCATGCTATATTAAAGTGGGACCATGGGACCTGCATCTATAACTAATACATTGAATTTGACACTTGAATCTATTCAAAAGCATTATAAAGTTAAAGTGAGAGTTGAATGTAGGATATTAACTAAATTAAATTTTTCTTTATTTTCCACACTATTAACAAAATTTTAGACCATATGTTTGTACCAAATTAGTATCTTTCATAAGAATATAATGCTATTTTTATCAAAATGTAGTATTGTCAATCTATTTTTTACATTAAGACACACATGAATATGTTTTTTAATTTTTCTATAAAATAGCAACAATAGCCAAGGATTGGTAGGTGTTTATGATTTTCAATGATTTATTTAAACAAAATTATAGGTAGAAAATTCATTAAATTAGTACAAGGAAATAAATAAATTACCATTTAATAAGATAAAAGTAATATAAACATCCAAACTATTGCTTTCTCATAGTTATTAAAAGTAATAAATAAAAAAGACTTAATGTATTTAAATCGACAATATATTATAATGAACTTTTATAAAACATGGCTAAAAAACTCCATTTTGACTTACATTATTAGCTAAAGAAATGAAATCTAAAATCTTTCTATTGCCACATGCCTATCAATACTATTTTCATTGCTACACAACACGTCTCATCAATTAACTGCAATAAGAGATAATCACTTTTTTATTAAAGTATATAACAATACAAAGACAAATACCGGTTATACTATATGATTTCATCTAATCACTTGAAAACTTAGTAATAATTTTTTGTTTCAAAATTCATCGAAGAGCCTTAACTACATAACCTTAAAATTTTTAGGTAGAAAGAAAATTAAAAGCAAAACCTTACAAAGTTTGGCTTCGAGAGAAAATTAAAAGCCACAAGGGGCCAAGCATCGTGCATTAGTACTATCAATTTTTCGTTCACGAAGAAACACATACGGGTGACGATATTATTTGGCATTCAAAGCGGGTACTTCAGAATTTTAACTCGAGCCTTAAGACTTCCACTGGATTCAAGTGGCACATACGTTTGTGTAGTTGTCGGACAGGCTCTTCATAACCCTACACAAATTCAAGTTCAGTGGCTTGCGCATTGTGCATCTAATTCTGCACTCGACTCTTATAAGCGTACATGCCATGCCATAATGTTTTGACCGATTCCCTGCAATATCATCCAGATGGGTCATCACTAAACGACTGTGGACAAAAGTGCACGTTATGCACAGCCTCGGAAATCTAGATTAAGCCAATAAATTCAAGCGGTGGCCATGGAGAATAAAATTGTATCAATTTGCGTCGGGGGAGGCCTGAACAGTTGGCCTGGTCATGACTCCGCGCCCATGAAAGCTTGAGCGTTGCTCAATCGTTGTTCTGGTTTGCATCGGGCGGGAAGCAAACTGTCTATATTTCGTAGCTCGGAAGTAACAGAGAAGGGCCACAAGAAGCATCAGCAACAGACTCCCAAACACGATGCCTGCTGCTGGACCCTCCGCCAGCAGAAAACTCTTATGCTTTTTGTGGGTTTCCTTCTCGTCTTTTGATTGTGCGCCATCAGAAGGCCCCGGACCGACTTCTGCTTCTTTTCCTTCCCACAAAGACGAAGGAATTAGTGCACTTCGCGAAGTACGCCCAAACTGAATTGAATTCGCTCTGAATTGGCTCATTGATAAGAAAAATACTACTAACAATAGGGCCGATCTTAATATGGTTCCTTGGCATTCCTCCATTAATTAAATAGCAAAGAACAAACGCAGAGTACACAGACCTAACATAACCAAGTGAAAACCTTGAATAAATTCAATAGTGCCTGGCAGACATAACACAAAAGGAAGTTCGTTCAATATAAATTAGTAACAGAGTGAAACAAAAATAATTGTAATCAATAGCAGGTCCGGCCTCTAATGTAAGCTTCCAGGATACTGCACTTGTGGTTTTTCATTTGATTGACTTCCGATCTCCGCGTGGAAGAAAACGCCGAGTTAACCGGTACGAATCTGCATTTGCAATGCTACTATGTCAAAAGACGTAACATGAACGGCGTTAGAGTTGGATTTTGACACCCGTTTGAACATGATTAAGAAGTCCAACCCGTTTGAACATGGTGTCTTTTCCGTCATTTTTAAAAAAAAATTAACTCGTGAATTATGATATCCAATAAAATTTATAAAATTAAAAAATGATAATTTATATGTATATTGGTTTGCACGTCAAATTGTTTTAATCGTAATATAATTAATATATATATATATATAAATATATAAAAGTGCAGAGTTGAGTCTAAAACTCTCCTTCACTCATTGCTTTCATCAAATTTCTATACAATTTTCATGTCCATCTTAATAGATGGTTGTTAGTATTTGACTTTTGTTGTGCGTATGCAATCTTTATATAATCTTTATATAGAAAATAAATTAATGATTCTTTGCAAATAGCGATACATATAAAAGAAATACAAAAAATAGAATCAAAATAGGAAATAGCTTAACACCCCTTTCATAATTACAATGGAATTTAAGCCATTGGTCTTGTGACACTGTTATATATTTTTTAATTATCACACCATTAACAAATTTTTAAAAGGGCCAAGTCTTTACATGACCCACATGATGGCCGTTCATGTTAACGTCCATTAAATGCCAATTGAAATGTAATATTCATATTTAAAACTTCATCAAAACATAGCAGCTTCATGGGCAAGAAAACGTCCTCAAAATTTATCATCACTCACAAACAGAAACGTCAAATTCCAAACCTAACATGTCCAATCGACTTATGTCATTTGACTATTTCAGCTCATTTAATTTCAACCCACAACTAAATCTTTAGTTTAAACCAGTGTATCGATATAGTCCGAGAAACTATGGATGAACGAGATTCAGAGTTTTCAGCTAGTACTTTTATCTGTACATTTACATTTACGTTTTCAATTACTGGAAACAGAAATTATACGTCACGCTGTCAATTTGCACATGACTGCTTACTATGCCGAGCAATGTTGTTTTGTTTTTGGTTGATGAATCCATCAGTAATGCTTGATTGAGATCCAAACAAGTAGACTTTGAAAGTTCCTGCTCGTGTCAAACCGATCATATAAATCAATCATACAAATCATTAGAAATCAAACCGAACATTCAAATGCTTATTTGAGAAGGGGAGAAGGTCCAACTGTCAAAACATCTCGACAGCATATATAGGAACACAACTCAAAATTCTTCTAGTTGTAAACATCGCCACCTCGCACAACTATTCACCTCTTCTGCTGTGCTAAGTCGCGCTAGACGTCGGTTGAGGTCGAGAGAGGGACTTTACATCGTTGAGACAATGTTGATTCTCTTGCCTGCATCCATTTCTGTGAGAGGATGATGAAGCGGACAATGAACACAATGCTCGTGGGCATAATAAAAAATATATGGAAACAGTTTTGAACCAACCGTCGAAAGGACGAATATCCCCTAATAGAATGATTTGCCAAGATACAAATTGAAATATGTATGAACGAGTGATAAGACTCCCTTTCCCAAATTGGTTTAACGTGTAGGCACTCCCAAAGAGGCAAACAAAAGACTCCCACTGATAATTATAATGACAATTCACAACTACATCGCTCTTCGAGAGACTCTTTCCTAATGGAGGACCATTAAATCTCCATTTGTTGCCTTTGTTGTCTACGCAAAATGGAACCTTATAGGCTACACTCGCATACAGTCAATGTTCCTTCAAATACGATTACATCTCTATGTGAGGTCACAAAGGGCAATGATTATTAAGAGACTTTTTTTATGGTATAATGTGCAATTTTAGACTTGTATATCCAATCGAGCCTCCAGGGATTATTCAATATTAGATATGCATTTGAGCAAACTTCACGAGGCATTACATGATCAATCTAGTAAAAAGTTTTCCATGAGAATTAGGTAATTTCCATGTATCATAAAACTCCTTTTAGCTAAACCAGTTTCTAATTTGGTAATTCCACGAATCCTTTACCATTAATATTCCATTTTTTAACCACATCATAACAAGGTCAGGGAAAGCTATGGAAAATGGTTTATTATTGAACTTAATTAGCCCTCTACACCATAAGGAGATTTGAGAGGCTAAGAATACTTTATGATAATCCCATCATTTCCATCATAAATCTGTGAACTCTTTGATGTGCATGACTGGCACTCTTTGAGATATGTAAGCTATCTAACTTGGGAATCAAAGTATCCTACAAATGAGAATCCTAAAGTGGCTTAATCTAGATCTATGTTGGTTCGTGTAGTATAATGAAATCAACTAGCTAACCTCTCTACTTAAGAATGATTCACATGGTAAACTATGAGGCTTCTATCTTAAGCATAGGTGGCAAATAAGTAGTTGGGAGTGGTAATAGTGAAGGGGAGCAAGGAGCATATATCAACTAATCAATTGTATCTTGGTGGGACTAAGATTAATCAACTAAAATTGAATTAGGTATAGTAGCACCTAATAAGGTTTTAATGCATTGCTCGACTTCTTGCTCTAGTGGGAACCCTTGAGGCTTCGATAATGAAGTAGAATGATGTATCATATCAACTTATGTGTCTCATCCCTTTGTCATCTGCATTGTGATCCATTGATTGAAGCTAAGGACTCACAAACAACAAACTAAAGTGCCTTGTTATAACAGCAAGCCTTTTGACTAGCTTCACTAGCAACAAATCATCTCAACATGCAAGTGAAGGAAACCTTTAGGTGTTTCCATCCTTCCGGAGATAATACATGTTTGACCAACTATTATAAATAGAATGGTGATCAAACTGATAGGGTTTTCCTTAGAGGACATCATAATTGTCCATCTATGTTATCTCACATGTGACTTCATCAATGTAATAATTGAAAGAAAATATGAAGGTGCATGAGTTCTCAACTATATTAGATGTTGTATTAGTATTGGCCCACCCCATGGTTATAAGGTGCTAGATGTGATGTCATAAGAAAATGAAGTCGTTGCACCAATCATGAAAAAACCAAGTTCTTCATGCAACCATTGTCCAATATAATGGATACAAACCTCTATTTCACATGTGCCCTCCAGATGAATGAGAGCTCTCTCTTGGGCTAATGATATGAGGTGCCTAGAAGTGCAAGGGAAGAGTCAACATGTTCCTGAATATATAAATCAATAAAATCCTCAACATTATACACTATAAGATTGTTCAATCAAGAACCTTCTTAATTCTTATTAGACTAACACTCATTAATATGACCATAGAGTCTATGTCACTCATAAAAATTGATCTTATCCATTGCTTAAGAGAAAAACGAAGAGGCAAAAGTAGATGAAGATGAGGAATGTTATGTTCCTAATATATAGTAATTAGAAACACAATCGGCATTAGCTTTAAGTAGTGATTAAAGGATCATTAGTAATTAAAGGATACAAAGCGAAAGGTCACCTGATGAAAAGACATGATGAAGAGGCACCTCCTGAAGCACCCTTTGACTTTGGAGCCTATATATAGGATATTGTCAGTCATTTGTATCATCATCTCATATATCAATATTGAATCTTTCTACTTCTCTCTTTGACAGAGTCTTTTCTACTTCTGGGTAGTAGGTGCTCCTAGTCTGTGACACTTTGTGGTGACAGGTGCCCCACACCCCTTTTAATTTGTAATGTTTGATATTATTTAAATAGAAATACAATTTTATTATAAAGCATGAAGTGGTTCAATCTTATTTAGTGGTACCCCATTTGGTACGCTTCAAGTGGAATCAGAGCAATTCAAACTCAGACCTAACAAGAAAAATTATGGGAAGAAGAGAGAAAATTCTAATTTTTAGGTTTGATGGAGAAGTAAAACCACATGAATGGATGGAAAAAGTGGAGGCATTGTTTGAGTATGTAGGGATAAAAGAAGAATTTCATAAAACCTAAATAACCATAGAAGAATGTATGGAAGGACTAGCATAGGATTGGGCAAAAGAATGGCTAGATAGAAACTACAACATCGAAGACATTTTTAGAAAGTTTAAGGATGAATTATGGGAGGAATTTTGCAAATCAAGGATACCTGCCCCAAAACATGAAAAGAAATTAAGGAAAAATAAGTTTATAGAGTATATTATTAAAGATAATGAAGTAGAAAAAGAATATGATATTAAAGGAGATGTTAACCAATTGTTTGAGGAAGGATAAGAAGGAGAGAAAGCCCAACAAGAAAATGAGCACATAGATAAAAGCTCACATGAAGAAACTAAGAAATTGGATAAAAAGGAAAAAACCCTGCCAAAGTTGGAACCTTAGGACTGCAATGAAAACCACCAAAATGATGCTTAGGATATGGGGGAGAGAAACCCAATAAATGAAAAACCTGAGGACTCTTCCATGGGAATTGATGATGTCTCAAATATCAACCATAGAGCTCTCCATCCACCTCAAAGGTATTGTGATACTCTAATTGAAACCATCAAAGGTGAAGGAATGACATGCAAAGAGCAAAGTTTACTTGAAACTCTTCAAAGTGAAGGAAAGTCTCCTCTACCTCCAAACTCAAAGGATGAAAATAATTGTGTAGGTGTGACGAAATTAGTTCCAAATGATTCTTTTCCATTGAAGAAGAGAGGAGGCTCTCGTTCAGTTTTACTATGTTATGTTCCTAATTTATTTAAACATAAACACCATGATAAAATAGAGGATGTTGACAAGAAGCTTCGCCAACTCCACATATCTGCAATTCTAGAGAAAGCTTTTGAAGTAGACTTATCCAAATATATGATAAATATAAAAGTATCAGGGAAAAAGTGGGCAAATACTTACAATAGTGTTTTCCAAGTATATAAACAAGGGGAAGAACTTATATGTTGTGATGGGAGAAATTTCCTGATAATTTATCATCTGGCTTTCTTTAACCAGGGAAAATCTTAGGGGCGAATTATAGCCAATTGGCAAATTTTTTTAAGTCTAAATTTTGATTTGGCGAATTATAATGTTACTTTATAAATAGCATATAGCCTTAAAAAAATTAAAAGGTATGTAAAAAACCTTACTTTAGCTAATATGTCTAATTATTAAACGAATAAAATAGCCTAAATACAAAGCAAAGTGCCGCATTCGAAGATAAAATCGCCCGATAAACGATTCATTCAAACGAGTTTCGAATTTTTTTAGCCCTACGGTTGAATCTTTCGTCGGCTGTATACTTGAAGATTGCCCTATGAATAGATGAATCATTTCTCTTCCCTTCATTCAAATCAGTTTGAATCGATCTCATGCGATTTTAGAAGACAACGTTCAAATTTTTAGAGGTATCAGTGCAGCCATAGGAGATTTTGAAGTCGATTTAGAGCAAGTATTCAAACAAATCTGTTCAAGAATATCAGAAAAATGTAAGGTATTTAAGATTTTTTGTCATTGATATTAGATTTTAGGGTTTTCAAATCTCTCCCATCCATGATTTTTAATCACATCATTTTTTATCTTCTCATGATTCTCAAGAATGTAACAGTTTACTTCAACTTAGATAAACCTGATACTGTTAGGAATTTTCCCTCTTATATCCCATACAAAATACCTAAGCACAATGAAATTTAACTCTACGGCGACCTATAAGGAGGACAACAGAACTCTCCTAAGTTCTTTACATATCAAAATTCATCTCGTATTAGAGAGGGTTTGATGCGCATTCTTTTGGGGAGATTAATAGATATATGGAGAGCATCGACTGTTCTTGACCCCTATCTCCACCGAATGTAGCATGCCTAGAATCCTGGTCCCCCAAGAAAAATACTCCTTGGTTGCCAATATAATTCCCTAAGCCCTCCTTCCTAAGTCCTCATTATGGCTACTTTAAGCTTTGAGAGGTCACGGGCACTCCCTTTGCCTCTGCGTTAGTGGTGTGGCGTCCCTACAATCCTTCACATTGGAGGTCGAACGCTTCTGGCGCTTTCTAACAACAGCAATCAAACGCGGTAATCGTAGTCAAAGTTCAAACCACGGCATTACCTCCACCATCGAATACAATTAAAAAATAATTAATAATTATTGAGTCTATGCTATGGTTTAGTGTTGATATATGAATAAGCCCTTTTGTATTGATCACGGTCATATGAACTTCCATCGCCCTTGGGTTATTCCCTTGAACCTCGTATTATTCAGGATCACATGAACCTCCACAGAAATCTATAGTTATTGGAACAAAAACATCTCAGGTACTAATCTCATTGTAAATATCGTAGTGAACAAAAACATATGGAATTCATAAACAGTTATTGGAATAATTTTACGAGGGAAAAAGAAATAAGATATATAATATGCATATGACTTTCATTTTTAGCTATATGCACTATGCAAAGGGACACAATTTGATTAGCATCAAATTTTATCATTTGAAATTAGTTGCCACTTAGTATGTTTTTTAGTTGTAATGATATATGGAAAATTGAAAATGTAAATTATTAATGTAGGATAAAATGTCCAAGTCAATAGAACTATAATTATAAATTATAATATAGATGTATATTAGAGTTTCTTTTTCTTTTGGAAATTATTCTTATCTGTAAGCATTATAGGATTTAGCGTTATCCTAGATAAACTGTTATCCTAGATAAACTTATAGTGAGTATGAAGTTTTAGTAAGAAATTAGAAATTATAGTCAATATGAAATTTTAGTAAGAAATTAGAAATTATAGTGAATATGAAGTTTTAGTAGGAAATCATAGCTGATATCAAGTTTTATCTTTATATTTTCTATCATTTTTAAACATATTGTATTAATGTATAGTAGCAAACAAAGATGTTTTCAAAATATTAATTAAATTTTCATCTCTTGCAGGTTATTGTCTAAATAATGGGGAAACAAAAGGCATGTACATTGACCCCACTGAAAGGAAGTTTCGTAAAATTCTTTAAGGCAGATGTCGATCCACAAAATTCCACTGAGAGAAAAACAACAAATATATGTAATACTTCATTAAGCGAAGCACTATTTACTTCAGGTAACCCTTCAAATATCATAAATGAGTTACAAGAAAAACAAGTTGATTCCATAAAAGATGTAGAAATTGATAACACAAGTCACAACAAAAAACAAAAGAAATGTCAATGGGATTTTGGTAGGAAATTTCAAATTGATTGGGTTTCAAAG
>JANKJI010000001.1:45034817-45051482 GCA_024626585.1 Ginkgo biloba | reverse complement strand
GGGTAGGTAGGGCCTTGGTTAAAGGTAGTGGTACCCCCCATGGAATTGGTGTTTGAAAAGGCATTAGTGTTGAAACCAGGACAGGCTTAACCTCGAAGGTTGGGTATCCCCATTTGGGAACTAAGGTTAGGTGTAGGATTTCCACAAAAATTATTTTGGTTGCCCCCATTCAGAGGCATTGAGGTGTTTGGTCCTAGGTTAGGATTATGGGTACCCCAGGTGGTATTGTTAGGTCCTTGTCCATTTGGACAAGTCTAGAATTCGGTATTTCCCACTCCTTGATTTTGTTGTGGGATGCCATGGTTTCCTATGTTAAAGTTGGGCATGTTAGGTGTGCCTCCATTGTTATTTCTGCCTTAGGTATTATTCTAAGGATGACTAGGCTATGCATTCTAGAATCCTTGATTACTATTCACCGTTTGCTGATGAACCGATGGGCCACAATTTACAAATGGATCTGTATTGATGGCTCTCTATTTGTGCCTCAACTCCTCCTGATTATTCCCAGTTGGATTCAAGTTCCCCATTGGCTGTGGGGGTCTGGAACTCTCTGAATGCCCATTGGACTTCATCTTGCTTTTCCATTTGAATAGGTGATTTTTGTGCACACTCACTGGTTTGTCCATTTTGTGGTGACATTCACTGGATGTATCTAATGATTCCTTGATGTCGTCGGTGGATGTCTCCTCTTCTGCGATGCAGCAGGGTGGTCCTTCTTCTCCTTCTGTGAGGGTGATTTTTGCGAATTCATTGATCATAGACTCCAAGGTTTCTTCGAAACTCCTACTATTTGTAGGGAAGATGACGTTTGACTCTTCTTGCGATCTCTTTGGATCTATACCGAGTAGTCGTTTCGTCAATTTCTTGATTGAATTAGTGCTAATGTCAAAAATTAAGGGGTCTCCTTTAGCTCATCCTGTTGGTGCAGGAGTTTGCCAGGTATAGCTCTATTTGGTGCCTTGAGGTGACCCTTCATTGGATCCTTGTGGAATTCCACTTGAGTCCCTTGGGTTTGTAGTTTCAACTAGCTCGTGCATGATGTTTGATAATATTTTACTTCCGCACGTCAGATTGGGAGATGCCCTTGATGGCCTTACCTCTGGTTGACAACAGATAAAATCACTTGTTCATAGAATGGTAAAGACCAAAAATGTTTTGATAAACTTAAGAATTCACTTACATATACTCCCATTCTAATGCCACCAATTTTTTTAAATATCTTATTACATACGTTTTATATTTTGATGTGGCCATTAGTGGAGGTTTTTATGGAGTAAGATACCTCTCACATTGAAAAAATCATCTATTATATGATGAACCCCTTGGTTGGTTATGAATTAAATTATTATTTTATTAATAAACAATGCCTAGCAATAGTTACTATTATAAGGATACTTTTATATAATATTATTCATAACCATACCAAGGTTATGATTCTATATAATCCTCTAAAATAATCCCCCAAAATCCTTAGAATTTTCTTTAATAATAATTGAAACAAAACTAGAGACATACCCTTTATTTCCCACCCATTTCTATGAATTATTAGTAATTAATCTTATCAATTCTAAATTTGTTGGAATAAATTTAAAACTAATTGGAGTAGAAATAAAAGTCCACACTATTTGAGTTGAAGATGAGTGTGACTAGAACCTAGCATAGAATACATAGCCTTGGTGTCTAGAGAGTAGTTAGATGTGCCAATGTTTGGGTCCATCTCTTTCTATATTTAATATATTAAGTGTCCTCTAATTACCTCATCATATCTCCTTATATCATCTTCATCTTTAAACTCTTTTGAGCCTCCATATCCTCCTCATAATTTGTACCTTCATCCTTCAAAATTCCACTATTAGATAGAGTTGTTTTTGTTTACCTCCTTAAAATATTTATATTATAATGTTCACCACTTGTCTCTAAGTGTTGAGGATAATTATTAGATGGAATTAGTCTAGAGTCATTTCATCATGTTAGTTTCTAAGATATAATTTGTTAGCTTCTACTTTATAAAATTATTTTGAACTTCTAAGAGCCATCCATCTCTACCACTTCTATGAAAGTCAAATCAAGTGTTTGAGGGAGAAATAACAAAGTGAATTAAGGAAAAATATCATAAAACTAATATAGTGATGGTTTTTTTGAGTTAATATGTTTTGGACTTTAGCATCTAAGTCGTAGGTATACTATTAGATTTTTTTTTCTATATAAAATTTTATTATGAGAACCAAAATATATGAATTGATAGCCAACCTAGTTATGACTAATTCTACCCATCATAAGGTATCAAAATAAAACAAAATGTGTGTGTGCGTGTGTGTGTATATCCATTTGAATATATTTATATTTTATGATAAACCCTTATTCTATATATTAGAAGGATAATTACTCAAATTCAATTTCTCTATCCATGACATCATGTAGTTGAAGTAATCGATATTATCCACCATGACACAAAATCCTCTAACATCATATTGTACCTATATTCTAATAGTAATTTTTGTATAGAATATTGTAGTAATGAAAAATTATCCATCTAAGACTTACCTTCACTACCCCATATGCCCTTCAATATACATTTCATGTTGATCAAGGAAAAAAATAATGATGATGTCAAAAAATTAAAATAAAAAATGAATGCATGTGATACAAACATATTATGCATGACAATATTTTTGCCCAAAATATTTTCAATACATCTCTTCATATAATTTCCATGATTTCATGTATGTAGTGTAAGTTCTAGAACCTAATTATTAAGGTTAAGGTCTCATTCATTCATCTAGGAAGTATTTATATCAAAGGCCTTAACCTATTTCATATAAAAGTTATGGGGGTTCTTCAGGTTCCACTAGTAGAACCCATAAGAACCTATGGGAGGTATGCAAGATATAATTATCCTATAATACATAAGAAACTAATAGAATTATACATAATTTTATCTCTTTAGAATCCATAAGAACCTGAAAAGGGACATCAACTTTTTACTTGGAGTTTGTAAGTAGACTTTCATATTCATATATTTGGGCTTAAATTTTGGGGTGCTTGGAGATTCATTTTGGTGATTCATTATGATATGATCACTCTCCCCCATAATACATATAAGAACCTAAGAAGGCATTACACTCCACATGAATAGTTAGAGGTTTTATAGGATAGCATTATATATTTTCATCACATTTAATCTTTCACACTTATGGGTAAATGCCTCATATCTCTACAAATATCAATACATATCTTAAGTAAGATATTTTTGGGGGCCATCGACAGGTGTATTCAGTTTAGGAAATGATCAATGTTCTCATATTTGGGTCCCAATCACATCATAGGGAATATTCTATCATTTTGTTTTTAGGAACTAGGGGAATCGATAGGCGAAGCCAATTTTCTCGCCATAGATGATGGTTCGAGTCAGGCCTACCTCTATAAACCCTAGCCATGGGCAAGCATCCCCTCACTATTCATGGATGATAAATCGAGTGGAATGGAACCTCGATCTGATGAGTATCAACCAAAATTTGTGGTCATTACGCCAAACCCCTAAGGGTCCGAATGCTATCAATTAATCTCTATCATTTATATCATTTGGTTCATCATTAGTTACATGTTATTCATTCAAACAAATCCATCACCAGTTCCTTAGGTACCATTATTTTTATCATTTATTATCACATGGTCCTCCCTAAAAGTATATTGCTAAGGAATTCAAACATTATAGCACTATATGGGTAGATTTTATTTCAACATCATCAATTTTTTCCATGAAGTATGGGTGGGGATATCCCACATTGTAGTTTCCTCTTATATATAATTTCTTAGCATCATATAATCATTGGGTTTCATATTCTAGCATTAGTTAGAGTTTATTTGTACCAATGTTTGGGTTGTTATTTTATGGTTCATATCACTTGGCTCCATGCTCATTTTACACCTTATAGTACATTGATTAATGGAGATATAGAATTACATGTATTTTTCTTGATAGGGTTTTATTATATCAATTAGTCTAGATGGTTCATATAGGTGCACTTCATTTAATTATGCCCTTGGGCCCTTATTTGACATTGTTATACCATTAATAGTAATGGTGCTTCTCATTAAGAGATAGTTGGTGTTCAGAGTTGGATATCTACTACATGACATTATGGTATTTTCACATGAAAAACTCACTCTTATCATTTCATTGCATATCATTACATCATTCCTATAAGGATGGGACTTGTCAACTCGTGGCATTTTTTATAGTATTTTTTGTTTCTTTTGCATGAGTTTAGGATCTTGTCCAGTACTTTACCCACTTTTTTTTAACAAGGTTAGCCTAACATTTTATGAGTGTTTCTTTTTAAATTGAAATACTTTGGAGGGTGCAAATCCTCTCTTTCTCTATCCACTCCTCATTCCTTAGTGGCTTTAGTATTAGTATCAACATTGGCTTCATTGATAGCATCCACTTCATGAAATTTTTTATACTAGAAACTTTTTTCATGCATTTTAGTACAACATATACATATATTCAGTATTGGTTAGGCATGGTGGTCATTTATTTTTTATAGTTCCCTTATGAATAGGGATCTCTCTAAATACTTTTGGCCCTTTATTTATTACATTCACTATGGACATCAATCTTTCGAGGGGGTGGGGGTGGGGAGGGGTTCTATTATCACCCTTTTTCTCACCTTTGAAGTTGTATTACTCATTTGGGTGAATTTTCCATTGATGTATTTAAATATGGATTCACATTACATATTTATTTTCTTATATTTTCATATTATTATATGATATTGTTCTATTTTTCATACTGATCCTATGGGAATGTCTTATTCACATATTTATCCCATGCATCTACCTTATGATCCCTTACATCGACCCTTAGTTTCTATGGATATCTTATTATATGGTCATTAAAATCATATTCTACCTCACCACATGGTCCTTTTAATATATTATGGATTGTATATTAAGGTACATATATGGTATTTCATTGGTATATTTATGCTTCACAATATTTGACATATATTAATGGTATTCTCTTATCATATTATTGGATAATAAAGAAGTATAAACATCACCATGAACATCAAATTGATTTTATGACCTCAAAAAGATTATGTTTAAGTATGTGATATATCCTTGTGGCACTTTATAACTTTTCAATATTATTAAGGTCATGAGCCTAATTTATCATATAAATACCTCTTATTTATAAGGGGGTGTGGGGGGTACTAGTGTTGTGTAATATATTAATTCATTATCATTGTCATCATAATGCATTAATTATGGCATCTTAAATCTATTTATTGCATAGATATCACTTATGAAAACATGGCATTATAACTTTAGACATTCATAAGGATTGAGCATCATGAATACAAGGGTTGTATCTTAACATCATTGAGGTATTTGGGCCATTCATTTTGGTATGTCTACTTATAACAAAGGATAAGGAAGTAAGGAGAAGAGGACTAGAACTGAATCCATCATATGAGACTAATTTGGTAAGAATATTCATCATGTCTTTTCACCTTGTCTCATTTGATAAAATATACTTATTTAATATAAAGCATGTGCTTCATCATTATAGCCATTTCTTTCTTCTCAAAGGTTGAGGTAATTATTTATTATCATACTTACATTTATTCCTTTGGAGCATATTTTAACTTTTTATTTATAAATTCATTATTATATGTATTTCCATCCTTCAAGGAGTTCACTTCAATCTAGTAAGGGAGCAATACGATTTTAAGGAGATATCACTCATCTTGTAGAAGGACCTCAACCCCCACACTTAGTCATATTTTCTATTTTAGTCTAATTAATTACTGTATAATATTTTTATTATATTTGAGGTTAGTAATTATATATAACACTAAGATTGTTAGTGATTATAACTCTTAATATTGGGACTATAAATATTAGAGTAACCATTTCCTTAGTTCTCTGCATTCCCTAAATTATAGTATATTATATCCTTACTTTGTACATCATTTAAAAATTCCAAAGGGATACCAATAAATCATTTTCCCATTCTTTAATATTAATTTCATAAGTATTGTATAATTTTTCTACCAAAAATATAATTTAAGGCATCTAACCATCATTTTTCACTGAGGTAATATCTGTTGAATTTATAACGTGCCATTATAAATTCAATAATGACATGGTCAATAATGTAACAGATAGAATTGTAATACACCATTATTTAATAGTATTATGTAATCAAACGTTTAAATCACATTTTTGTACATGAATTGAGTTATACTACTTATTGATTTATCAAATAAGGCTTAAGTTTTAATGCAATTACTAGTATATATAGTTCTCATTATAATATAATATGTCATCCCTTTTAAAATTGTTATTTATCATTACATAAGAAATTCTTAAGGTAATAATGGGTGGAGACATAAAATTTTCTACTTATAAAATGCATCACCACTACTTATAAAATCCAATAACCTATATAATAATATGTATCACCACTACTTATAAAATCCTTGGCATATGTATAATTTTAGGTTGTAATAGTCCTACAAGTATCACTTACCTCTAAAGGATATGGTTAATACCTATATTATAAATTTGTACGAGCATGTATTATTTATTATCTTCTTGGTATCAACTACTAAAATTTCTCTAGGTAATATTTGCTTTAATAGGTGGTTGACAAGTCATTAGTATCCTTGTCAAACCATACGTAAATTAAAAGGTTAGGAATTTAGAAATTTATTATGTACCTAGGTTATGGGTTCTTTATATTATATCTAGGATAGATGATTAACTACTACAAGTAGCTTTGCTAGTCTCACTACCACTTGAAATTTAAACTCTAATAACAAAAGTAGATATCATTTAATATTTCTTTAGATAATAAGATTATTAGCCATATAGAAAAGAGTATGACGATATACAAATAACATAAAGGATGTGTTTAGCATGTGATATATGGACTTTTTAAGTACATATACCATGATAATCACTTACACTCCCTTGTACTACAATATTACTCTCCTTGAGATAATATTTACTATAAAGATAAAATGGATAGTTTAATTCATTTAGACCCTCTTTTGGAAATATGAATTTGATTTTGAATTTAAAAACATTTATGTAGAAGTTTGATTGTAGTAGGAAAATGTTGATAATGAAGTTACTATCAACTTATCTTTGCATTTTAAGAGTCTTTTTCTTTGAATCCTAAGCGAGTGTTTATACTTTTAAGCAAGGTCACCAAGTGGACATGATACCTTAGACAAATTCTCAATTAATTAATTGTAACATGCTTGGTAAAATATAAAACCTTTTAAGATGATGTGTTGGTTCCATTTTTGGAATAATTTGGATCTTATATGCATGTATTCCTAAAGCCTTAGGGTGTCACTATGCGTTCTTATACAATACTAGATTAATTCAAGGGGTATTTTATATTACTAATTTTTAAAATTGTATACATACATGTACAATGGGATTAAGGTGTATTTTTTTTTAAGTTCCTTTTGTATGTACAAAGTGGGGTCTTGATAAAAAATATATATCCATTTTAAATTGAAATTTTCTTATTTTATAAAAATTGAATAAAATATAAAGAGGAGAGTTGAGAGAAATTATCTTTCTAGGAATCGATTTATAAATAGGAAAGTTTGATTGATGGGGATCATTATACATAACTATATTATTGAAACACTCTATTAGGAGAAAGTATAAGCAATAGTTTCCCTAGATAAAACTGCATGCATCCTAAAATTTCACATGTTAAATGATTTACAACTAAATTTACATTTGTAAATATATATTTATAAGATTGATACATTTAGGTAATAGTTTTAATTTTTCTTGTAAACTAATATACCCTGATTTTATTAGAGTTATTTGCAACACTTCAATTATATCTAATTATAAGGGCTAAGGTTCTCAATATTAACATTGTCTTTGAATTTGATCTTGATATTTTGATCATATTTAGAATTAATATTGATCTTGTTTTTCATTTCTTATAAGTTTCGAGGTTAATTATATTCCTTTTCTTTTCTTTCCTTCTCTAATAAGAAATATATATATAAGACATAGAAAGTACACTATGATGAATATACTTGTAATATTAGAATTCATCCTTTCTCTCAATATTTATTATCTATGTATAGTAAAATAATTTTTCCTTATTATAGAATAAATCGTTATCATAGAGTAATACCTATAATTTTAAGTTGATAAAAGAGAATATGAAAAAACATATAATAATTATTTATAACCTAACTAATGCATATGGGTTAGTGTTAACATATAATTTATTCTATTATATAAAAAAATCATTGTTGTATTTCTTTTATTTGGGGGAAGTAAATTCATAGATATATTATAATGTGGGTATAATTACCCTAGATATATTACATTACATATTGAGTATTAATTACAAAAGGGATAAAAATAATTATTGGATTTTATTTTACATGCAATTGTACATTATATAAAAGAGGATTAATAAAATAGTTAAGGGTACAAAACAAGGGGGTGGAAAATAGGGTTAAGATCCTATATAGGATTATTGTTTATTAGTTCTATCACACATGTATTTTATTAGTTTATACTTAAGTGATCCCTTCAGGGTACCAACAACATTTCATATAACACAAGTAAATGGAATGTTTGTAGATTCAATGATAATAGTTACTCATCCATATTTATGTTGTTGAATCTAGTATTTACTAGATTCAACAACATTTGATAGTAACACAAGTAAATTTCTTATTAATATACTTATAAATAATTGAGGAATATTTTTTAAATTTCTTATTAATGATTTATCAAAAAATTGACTAGTTAATCTTTTAAAGTTAACCAATGTGTTATATAGTCCTAAAGGGAATATAATTATAGCATAGATCATAATCATTATTGAAAATATGCTCATCAATTGATATTTTAAATTAATGACTACTCAATTTTACCCTAATTATCCATCCAAGAATAAATAAATATCATGGCTTACTTCTTCCTCTAAGATATTGTTTGTGAATAATATTGAGAAAGGGTTATTCTTTGTGATAGTGCCCAATTTTATCAAGTATGGATGTATGTAAATCTATTTCTGTTCTTTTTTTCTTTTCTTTTTATATGGGTATCACAACACATGAAAATCACTTAATTGTATTTATCATAATATTTCCTTTTCTACCTACTCAATAATCCATCAATTTATGAACACAAATTTACTTCACTATTGTTCTCTTCAAAGAAAAATTGATTGTATGCTTGTATAATTCTTAAGGAATGCCTCTTGGGTCATATTATGACCATCCAAAAATGTCCTTGCTGATGTACCCATTTGGTAGGAGGATGAAGGAATGACCTTCAAAATGTTACGAAAGTGTTTGGATAATGAATCCAAGGGGATAATAAGATCTATAATTATATATAACACTATATTAAAGATTATTATCCATTGGTACAATCTAAAACTAAGCTCCATACAGATAATTTTGAGTATCGTGTCTACATGCATGCTTTTAGAGAATACTATGCCAGTGTGTATGTATAGAGTGCGTAGAAAAGTGGTACCATGTTAGTGCATGAATTTGGAGCATCCACAAATATAGTACATTGTGTGAAAACATGGTGCATGGTGTAGGAGATTGAAATGTGAAGAATTAATTCGAAAAACGTACATCTTTACACGTGGCTTAGGAAAAATAACCTACATAAGTATATGAAACTTCCAAACAACTGCACAATGAAGATACTTTATGTACTTATGGGATTGTACCCAAAGATATTATCATAATCATACATAAGATTCTAAGCAAGATCAAATATAATATTCACAAAGATAAATTGGACAAGAAATAAAAACTCTCTATTAATCCACAAGAATGCTACACACAACCCACAAGACTTGGGAACAAAAAGGTTATAATTACATTAAGTGTGAGAACATAGGCTAAAGTTTATTTTATATGAAAATACTTAGCCATATTTAGCAAGATTTAAAAAGGAACATGTCATGCATGCTTTAACCAACCTATGCTAACCTCACAAAGAATATGTAAGAGGAAATAATAGGTATGAGTAAAATAGTAACATGCCATTGCATACACAATACCCAAAATTAGCCAATGGATAATAAAAGAAAGAGAGAGAAAATATATAGTGAGAGAGAAAATCCCAACAATAGTAAAAACTCTCAAATATATTCCTTATGGTCATAGTTTTCTAAGAAATCTTAGACCCCATAGAACCAAAAGCTAGTTCTCTCCTACTTGATGGCAAATCACTTACTCCTCTCTAAGGAAACAATGGACCCCATTACTTATCCAAACCAAAAATGGGAACTATAATCCTTCCAATAAGGAATGATGGTTGATAAGCCTAGTCTACAACTATCTCAAAGTTTGATTCAACATCCTTCCCACTTGTCTCCAAAATAAATTTCCTAAAATCTCGTATAATCTACTTGTCCTTCTTACAAGAAACCAAAGTACTTGACATAGGAATTAGAACCATTCTAAGGATGAAAGGTTGTCCATATTTTATCATCTCACATTTTTCCAAATAAGGAATAAGTTTGGCCTTCTTGTCAATAAAAAAGAGGATTCCTAATAAGACACTAATGCAATCCATGGGCACTATGTCATAAGTAACCTCATCAATGTAATCATTGGTGATTGTAAATTTAAAAGTACATTAGTGTGTAACTCAATCACTCTCATCCCTATTTATTCCACTGATTGCATATAGGTTAGGGAAATCCTCAAGGTCTAGACCTAGATCCTTGACCAAACTAGCCAAAACTTAGTTCCTTTGGCTACCACTATTAAGAATAAATGAAACTACTATATCCCTCACCTACATCTACAATGTAAAAAGGCCTTCCCTATATATATTCTTACCCTTTATGTTGATAAGAATTATAGAAGGATATGGCTCATCTAAAGTGATAATTATACCCTTCAATTTCTTCTTCTCTTTATGATTCCGTTGGTGTAGTGATTTTGGTACTTTATCTAGATAAAGCTTATAGTAATGGTCCTTGTCATGTCCTTTCTTCCTATAATGTGAACATGTCCTTGACCTGTCATAATTCTTCCTCCCTAAGGAACTATCCTTATTCTTCTTAGACCCTCTTCTCCTCTTACCTTTACTGCTAGAAGAAGTGGTATAAGAACTTGATGAAGATGATGAAGTAGATGAAGCATCTGAAATGGGAGATTCCTTCTTCTAAGAATCTTTTCGCTTAAATTCAATCTTAAAGGCAAGGTCGTGACCTATATTTAGAAGAGCTATGTCATTTCATAAATGAGGAGAGAGAAAATCTATAAAAAAGGTTCATTTATGACCTAGAAAATTGAAGAGCTAAGTATTAATGACTTACCATAGCAATTAATACATATCTTAGTGTGAGATACTAAGATAATATTAAATATGATGTACTATATATTTATGAGCATTTGATGAGGATTCTTTATACTCAAATTTGAGTCTCCTCGTGATTTGTGCCTATATATTTAATGTTATTACTGGGAATACATATGGAATATTAATGAATCTATACTAACCCTCGTTGGTGGAGCATGGGACCCACGAGGTGCCCCTATTTTACGAACACTTCTCTACAAAATTTGCATTTTCAAAGTTTAACATATATTTTTTCTTCCCTTAGGACTTCTAGCACTTTAGGGAGGTGCTCCTCATGTTCTTTCTTACTTTTGCTATAGATCAAACTATCATCTAGAAAAACTGCCACAAACTTTCCTATGAAGGATTTTGGGATATTATTCATAAGTCTCATGAATATAGAGGGAGCATTGGTCAAACCAAATAGCATGACTAGGAATTCGTAATGGCCAACTCTAGTTGTAAATATAATTTTTTCTATGTCTTTTGGGTAGCTCTGTATCTAATGGTATCCACTTCTCAAGTCCATTTTTGAGAAAATGACAACCCCCTTCATGTTGTCTAGAAGGTCATCTATCTTGGGCAAAGGGTACTTATCTTTGATGGTCACTTTGTTTAGGGAACTATAATCAATGCGCATCCTCATAGAGCCATCCTTCTTTTTAACTAATAATAATGGGGCACCATAAGGGCATTTGGAAGGTTTGATATATCCTTGCTCAAGCAATTCTTGTATTTTCTTTTCCACTTCCTCTTTTTCAACATGGATTAGTTTATAAGGTATTCTATGGGTGGGTCAGGTTTGTAGTTCGACCAAAATTCTATGGTCCATGTTCCTCTCTTTTGGCAATTCTTTGGGGATTCCTTCAAAAAGATTTCATTGTATTCTTCTAATAATGATGATACTCAGGTAGTTTTTTGTTTCCTTTTTCTAGGGGGGGAGTTTCTTTGATGTAGACCCTGAAGGCTTGACTATTTGTCTTCTTAGCTACCCTTTTGAGTAGAAATGTTCATACAAATGGTATTTTCCTTTCATCTTTATTCACTACTCATATAAGTTTCTTCCCTTTGTGGAATTGAAGGACATTGTCTCTGGGTAGGATATGAATATCATATTCCTATAACCACTTTTGTCCTAATATGGCATTATACCTACAAATTTTCATGATGTCAAAGTCTATATGTGGTCTTCATCTTCTAGGATAGATACAAGGACTTTAGCTATACTTCATAAGAATATGAAGCTTTTTGGGTTTTTAAGTCAGTTTTCCTAGCAAAGTCTTCTAAAATGAAGTTATGGGTACAACTTTTATCTACTAGGATGGTTGCCTAATGACCGTTTATGGATCCTTTAAGTATAAAGATTTTCACATCACTAAATTTTTTAAAGTTCTTAAGGATTACTTTTTAGGGTAGGGCCTTCTAGGAACTTTTTGTCCATACACATTGCCTTTCCTAGAGTTATTTTGTTGTGTTTTGGGGCACAATATGTTTGGGTGAGGGCCTCCACATTCGTAGAACTCTATAGGTTCCTTTTTCACTTCCTTGGGTGGACGATGAATTTGTTTTCTTTTTTTTTGGAAGTCTCTATGTTTGTCATGGAAGGGTTTAGAGGATTTATTGTAAGGGAATTTTGTCTCTCTTCCATTGAAGGGTTGGTCTATGGACTCTATCATTCCTTTGAAGTTTTCTTGCGAAGTCCAATGTAGACATCTCTACATCGTTGACTTGTAGAGTTGTACTCTTAGGGATTTATATGGTTTTGGTTGGGTTATCACTACACCCTATCTAGTATGGTAATTAAGACCCCTCATAAAATGGAAAACCTTATATCTCATTGGTAGGTTAGATAACCTAGTCAAGAGAGAGTTTATTTGGTTATTATAATCCTAAAATGAATTGGTTTGTCTTAAGTTCTAGAGTTTGGTGTAACAATCATACATCTTATTTTGGGTTCCTCCCAAGTTGAAATTTTCTCCATCATTCCTTCTATCTCGGTTTGGACTTTGTTCCACCATTCTCTAGAACTATCTTTAAAATCCATGGAAACTAACTTTACTCTATTCTCTGCAAAAATATTGAAACTATTAAAGAATAACTCAACATTCCTTACCTAAGCCCAAAAAGATGTTACAAGCGTTGTTCCATCAAATTCTAGGATCTACATGTTTCAGAATTGTTTGATGTTTTGTAGCACTTCCCAATCTTTTATGGCTCTCTTCTAGGTTGGTTCTCTAATTCCATATTCTTCATCGATTTCCTCTTCCTTTTCTTCTTCTTAGTGATCTTCACCATGTAGTTTACTCTTGGAGGTTTTAGGGACTATATTTTACTTTCTTCTTCTCTCATAGGTTTTAAAGGAGTTGAGAGAGATTGTTGCTTTTCTTCTTTTAATCTCCTAATTTCTTCTTCCATCACTTCTAGTTTTTGCAAAATTTGAGACTCCATTGTCTAGAACCTAATTATCCCCCCAAGATATGATACCAAATGTAATAGTTTAGTCTTTATCCCAAGTTAACTAAGTCATCTTAATTATTCCAAATAAATAACAGAAAATAAAACTAGTAATAAACATCAAGTTAATGTAGTTCAATTCATGAAGAGTAAAATATCACATCATGTAAGAAGGAATTAAGACTAGACTTCTATGATAAGGAGACAAGTTATTATGTCATAGGTATGCTACCATTGTTGGCCATAAGGACCCCTAGAGGAATTGACCACAACTACCAATGCAAATCTCTAGTTCCATAAAAGCTAACTGTCAACTCCAAACATCCTCTCCATTTGAGTCCACCCCCTATAATTGGGAAGAGTGCCAAGGCGGTAGGTTCTAGCCTGCATTTAGGCACTAGGGTCATCTCTCTAGTAACAAGATATCCCTCTTCAAGGTAATGCACACTACAACCACACTCATAATATTGTTAATGGCTTAGTGTTAGTTGATTGAGACTTACGATAGCCACCATGGTGTGCCAGCATACCTCCACGAATTTCATGCTCGTCTCAAGAGTCCACTAGGTTGCTAGCCCCCTCCTTACTATCAATCCTTAGGACAAGAAGTCCACAACATGGTCAAAGCAAGGCCATGCTAGTACAATGCCTAGCTAGATTTATATACATTATCCCCATAATGGTATTATGTATACATATGCCACAACAACTGAGTTCTAAGACCCAAGTAGGCATACATTCATGTTGTCTACTACCCATATATAACACATAGTGGCATAAAAGGGACTAAGAAATAATCATAGATCTAAATGTGGTACTCAAATCTATTAGCTAAGGATTCAGATCACAATAGTATCATAACTAGCATAATTAAATCAAAGATAACTAACAATATTACATACTGTTGACCAAAAATTATGCATTTTATATGAAGTTGAGTCTTGCTAGGTCTCTCTTTGGGTTCTCAGCAGATTACCATAGTATAAAAGGATGTCACAGGGGTGTTTCATAGGTTGTAGTACACAGAAGGTATTGCGAGACTCTTTTCTCATGCCTCACATTTTTTCCAAGTATAAAAATGGGTGAAAAGGCCACCGGGGGCTCATCCTTAGTGATGGTGCCACGTGGCACCATTGCAGGGCCCCCATGGCCTGCCCAAAATATTAAGTCAAGGAGAGGGCCCCTCCCCTTCCCGAAGGGCAGGCCCTTAAGATCCCATCACATGGCAGGATCTCCAGGCCCCACCCCCTGCAGGGGGAGGGCCCTCCCCAAACCCAAGTTAAATTCCCTGCAGGGGGCTCACTCCTCGTGATGGCACCATGCGGTGCCATCGTGAGGCCCCCGTGACCCAGGCCCCAAGTTTAAGGAGAAGGGAAGGGAAGGTCGCTTCCCTCGCAGTGAGCAAGTCCCTGAGATCCTGTCACGCAGTGAGATCTTGGGGCCTTGCCCCTCATAGGTGGGAGGGACTTCCTAGATGAAAACAAAGGGGGCGCAGGGGGATCATCCCCTGCGATGATGCCACACGACATCATCGTGGGTTCTTCGCACCCCACGCCCATCACAAAGTGATTTGGGGCCCCGCGACCCCTTTTCAAAACGTTTTTTTTTGGGGGGGGGGGCATGTGATGGCACCACATGGTGCCATCGCATGGCCCTGTGACAAATTCAAAAGTGGGGAGCAAGCCCCCATTGGAAAACTAAGTGAAAAGACCCATAGGGGGCTCATCCACCTGGCCTTGGCTACAAACAGAAGTGAAAAGAGAAAAAGGGAAGGCCCCTCCCCCTCATAGGGAGTAGGTCCCCGAGATCCCACAACATGGCAGGATCTTAGGGCATTGCCCCCTCATGAGGGTAGGGGCCCTCCCAGGCCATTGAAAGGACTTGCGGGAGGCTCAACCCCCACTACCCGCAACTCAGATCCCAAATGGAGGGGAAGGGAGGAGATCCCTCCCCGTCGAGGGAAGTGAGTCCCTAAGATCCTTCCACATGGCAGGATCTCAAGGACCTGCCCCATGTGAGGGTGGGAGCCCTCTTATGGAAAATAGAAAGGTGGCAGTTGGCTCAACCCCTATGATGGCACTATGTAATGCCATCATGAGGCCCCAGCAACCCATAGTTATAGGAGGAAAACTTGGGACCTTGTGGCCCCAAGTCAAAATGGAAAATAATGGCACGCGATGGTGTCATGCGGCACGTGTGCCCTCTCCCTATGGACGTCCATTACAAACCTATGCAAGCCCCCGATGGAATGAAAGAATTAGCCCCCGCAGGCCTGACCTCACGATGAATTTTAAATGCAAGAAAAAGATGACAGAGGCATCTTGCTGCCCCCCAACTACCCTTGGCATTCAATGGTAAATTTATCATAGGCAACCAAGCCTGCTAATACCCAGAGACAGCTTGATTTGGATATTTCTAGCATTGAAAGTGCCATTATGATAATGGCCATCTAATTGTAGCTCATCAATGAGCCTCATGAGGTGGTGGAGAAAGGGGTTTCTTATCATAAAAAAGAAAGAAAGAAGGGGGGAGTGGGATGATCTATCAAAACTCTCTCTATTTTTTGTAATTTTTTGGAGAGGGATGTTTTTTCTTCCATGCTTGAGAGAGGAGAAACTATTTTTATGACTATTGTGATCAAGGCTAGGTGCCTCAAGTATACTTTGTAATCATCCTACTATAGGATAACTCTGTATTATCAATTATTAAGGTAAAGTGGCATTCTTTCCTTATGTTTCTGAATCTAATTTAATAGTGTTATGTATGTATTGGTGTTTTGAGTCTTTTTGGTGGAACAATTCTGGAGTAATCTAAATTTTTACATAGGGA
>JANKJI010000001.1:37822438-37836977 GCA_024626585.1 Ginkgo biloba | reverse complement strand
TATGATGTATTATACTACCATTTTTCCAAATGAAGCCACCTTCTCCACTAATTTTGTTTATCATCAACATAGTTGCAAAGGTATCCTTTTAAGAACTTATTAATCACCTTTCAGAGTTGCCCATCTTTCTATAGGTGGTATGAAGAGATCATGACTAACTAGGTGGCAAGTTTCTTGAATAAATCTGTCCAAAACTTGTGAATTTTTTATCCCAGTAGTTGACTATCACCTTGGGAACTCCATGCAACCTATGAATCTCTTAAGAAAAAATCTGTGTAATCTAATTGCCTTATAGTTTGAATTTACTCCATAGAAGGGAGCATACTTTGTGAACCTGTATACTACCACTAGGATAACATCCTTTCCTTATGATTTGGTAAACCAATAATAAAATCTATGGATATTTTTTTTCATCCTTGCTTTGGAATTGAAATGGGTTGGAGGATCTTGCTAACTTTCATTGTTTTCCCTTTATTCTTTTGTCATGGTTCATATTTTTATATAAATCCTTGAATATCCTTCTTTAGCCCTTCCCCAAAAAAAAGGTTGCTTCACTCACTGATAGGTATTAAAGAACCTTAAATGGTCGATCATTGGAATATTATGTTCTTCCTACATAATGCAATTATTTAGTTTAGAATGAGGGTTGACATAGAATGGATTGTTATAACATAATATGTCCCCCTTCTAGGAAATAGAGGATGACTTTAGCTCTCCTCGTTGGATTTTTTGTATTATCTATTGATATTTTAGGTCTTGACCCTATTCCTCCCTTAGGTCCTCCGTCCAAATTAGAATTTCCTTTCACATGGTGAAGATGGAAGCTTCTACTTCCTTCCTAGATAAGGCATCAATCGCAACAATCCGCTTTCTTTTTTTGGTGTATAATTTCAAAGTCAAACCCATGAACCTTGGACACCTACTTCTATTATTCTGATGATGAGATCCTTGGTTTGAGAAAATAATTGAGGTTGTCATGGTCATTATTTACCTTGAAGTGGACTCCTATCCACTATTATAGGCATTTCCATATTGCATGCAATATTGCTAGCATCTCCTTTCAATAAGTGGGCTTCCCTAAGAATCTTTTGCTTAACTATCATATTTTAAATATCAATGACCTTCCTTCCTATATTAATAGGACTCATATACCTTACCCTGAGGCATCACATTTGATTATGAATATTTTAGAAAAATATGGTGTAGAAACAACTCATGTGGTTATCATTACTTTATTAGTACAATGTTACCTACAAAAGATGATCAAAATAGAAACAACAACATGCGAAAAAAATAGAATGCTCAATTAACACATTGAATTGATACAAATATGCTTGTATTCATGAATCAAATATAAAATATCATGGGCCTCGTCGAGGGGAAAACCTCCTTAAGAGAAGAGCTATGATACAATTATGATTCAAGATGCTCATCACTTCATTACAACTCTAATATATGTGCATCACAAACCTAACGCTAATGCTAAAGGGTCTTCCCCACATAAAAAATGGCTCCTGAGATAGATAAATAAATCATAATTATTACAATGCTCATAAAGTAATAAAAATAGAAGGTTAGGATGTAAGGGTCCTAACATGCCCTCCCCCTTTGGATATATTTTTCCTCAAAGATTTAGGTATGAAAACTACTATGGAAGTTGGTGAAGAGGTTCTCAAGTTACGCCTTTCAGTGGTAAGCCTTGTTACTAGACCGAAACCTTAGTGATGGTGCAATTATAGAGTTGGCAACATTTTTCTAGAATTGCCTTAGATTCAAGGATGATGGATCCTTCATTGTCCAATTGAAGAAGTGATGATTGAATGCAAACACATTATCCAAGGAACTTCGTCAAATAAGACAAATGGAAAATATGATATATCTTGGAAGACAGAGGTAGGTCCAATTTATAAGTGACTTGTCCAATCTATTTTAACACTAGGTAAGGTCCATAAAATTTTGGTGCTAAATTTTGACTCCCCCTGAGCTTCAAGGATGTCTATTTATACAGCTGTAGGCATAAAAATACCATATCCCTTTCAGTGAATATGCGATTGGAATGGTGTTGAGTTGTCTACTATTTCATAGGGTCCTAAGAAAGTGATAGGTTATTATTAAGAGTCCATGGTAGATTTTCTTGGTGGTTAAGAGTTGAATTGATGACTTGTACCTTAGAGTTACTTAGAAGGTATGATATGATATATGGTGGTGGTTGGAAATAAACAACTTCATATGGTATCATCTTGGTTGAAGAGTAGTAATATGTGTTGTACCACCATTCAGTGAGAGGTAGCTACTTAGCCCAATGAGTATGATGCTCTAAAGAAAAGCAACGTAAATAGGTCTCTATGAATTTATTAAATATTTTTGTTTGACCATCAGTTTGCAAGTGATATATTGATCTCATTTTTAGTTATGTCCCCTTTAACTTAAATAGTTCTTGCCATAAGTTACTAGTGAATGTGGGATCATAGTCACAAATAATGGAAGTAGGCATACCATGGATGTGGAAGATTTGGTTAATGAAGGCTTATGAAATGGTATATGCTTTATAAGGATGGGCCAATGAAAAAAAATGGGTATACTTAGAGTGACGACCAACTGCTAAAAGAATAATCAATTTGTCGCTTGACTTAGGCAACCTTTCAATAAAAGCCATGGAGATGTCAGTCTATAATTTAGTCAGAATTGGTAATGGTTGTAGAGTACCCAAACTCCTAATGATTTCTTCTTTATGGCACTGACATGTATCACATTCTTGAATATTTTTTTTGATATCATGTTTCATGCCATCCTAGAAGAAGTTTCTCTTTTCTCTTTCATACATCTTTAAGAAAATAAAATTTCCTACGGACGTTGATACATGTAATTCTTTTAATAATTTATCCCAAAGAGAAAAATTCATAGAAAGAATGATACACCCTTTATAACATAAGTATTGGCCATCCAAAGAGTACCCTAGATTAGTTGTGGGATCAATTGTTAGCTTATGAATGATCTGTTGAACCTATGTATCCTACTACCACTCATGTTTGACCTCCTAAATCCAGTTTGGAGTTGGTAAGGATAAATAATATAATGTCCACTAGTCTTTAAATTAGCAAGATAGGACATCTCCCATAACATTCTCATTTTCCTTCTTGTAGATAATTTTACTTTCCATGTCTTGCTGTAAACAAGAATGTCATCGAAGAAGACCATTATAAATTTTTGAAGGAATGGACAAAAAGTTTAGTTCAATAGACTTTGGAATGTGGATGGTGCATTGGTGAGGCCAAATGTCATCACTAAAAGTTCACAGTGGCCCTCGTGAGTTTTCAAAATTATCTTAGGGATATATTCTTCCTATAAGAGAATCTAATGGTAGTAGGACCATAAATCTAACTTGGAGAAGAGGTGGGCTCCATGTAATTCATCTAATATTTTATCAATCAAAGGAATGATGAACTTATCCATGATAGTAATTTTATTTAGCTCTAAAAAATCTACACACAACCACCATGATCCATATTTCTTTTAGACCAAGAGCACCAAGGAGGAATACGGGCTAATACTCAACTGAATGACTTGTGCATCCAACAATTCCTACACCATCTTCTTAATTTTTATTTTCTACATATAGGGGTATCAATATAGTCAAATATTTGGTGGCTACCTACCTGGAATTAATTATATCATATGATCATGTGAGAATTGAGGTGGTAATCCTTGAGGTTTTGTAAATACTTGAGAGTGCTTATTAAGGATTATTTCCAAGTCCAAGAATTTATCTAAGTACACCATTTATATCATTTATATAGCACAAAGTTGAGCCATAACCCCTTAAGGACCCTTTTTTTAGTAACTTATCCATGATGTATGAACTAATAATTTGGGTGGGTTATGTGTTCTTGCCCTTTATGGTATATTATTGCCCATTAACCTCGAATTGCATCCACATTTTAGCATAATCTGATGGAATGGGTCCTAGTGGTTGAAGCCACTAAAATCCTAAAAATATGCCATAATCACCTAATAGAAGTAAGAACATGTTAGATTGTAGATTGTAATCACCCATTAAAACCTTAACATTTTAAAATTTCCCTTTCAAGAAAAGGTACCTCCATTAGCTACCATCACCTCAAAGTTATTGCATGGATAAACATAATAAGCTATGCTCTTGGCCACCCAAGGGTTGATGATATTATGAGTGTTTATATAATTGATGAGGATGGTTAAGTGATGCCCCTTAAAGTATCTAAACACTTATATAGTTTGGGGTGTTGGGATCACTACTAATGCATGTACAAAAATTTTGGGACTAGAGTCATCATTCAAAGCAATCTCTCTGAGTTATTCCTCAACTAGAATTTTTTCTAAGGCGTCCCACATGTTAGACGTAGAAGGTGCCTCAACATCTAACATATATAGTTTTCACTTTATGTATTTATGACCCGGTACATATTTATCATCATAATTATAGCACAACCCTTTCAATCTATGAGTGACCATCTCCTCATGAGTCAGGTACTTCAATTGTAGTGGTTAGGTTCCTTGATTTGATGTTTGTCAAAATGGATATGGAGTTTTGACTTATGATGGATTATATGGATAATAGTGGGCAACATATTTATCCTCAGCTAATTTAACCAACCTGATAACTTCCATCAAGGTGGTGGGTTTAAACATTTTGAATTCATTGTGGACGTCTTCCTTTAGGCCACTAATAAATAAACTTTAAAAAATATCATCATCTATCCCTCTTGTCTAGTTTGCTATTTTTTCAAATTATGTCTAATATTCATAAATAAACTAATTTTGTCTTAATTTAGTAAATTCCCTTGTGAAGTCCTCATATTCACTTGAGCCAAATCGGGTGGGTAGGTACTGATAAAATTGATACCATGTGAGTGTGCCATATGTTTCTCCAACTAATGATACCATTGGATAACTTCATGCTCCATGTTGAACTAAGCTATGGGAAGTTTTTAATCTATGGGTGTTTGACTGATAGAAAATAACTGTTCTTCTCTATACAACTGACTTGCGAGGTCATCACCTCAAAATTTAGGAAAACCCAATTTAGGTGTATATTGTATCCCTCCAAGATTTGGTTAGTTTTGGGTAGTATGCTATCTACTTGAAGATTGTCGTCCCATGTTAGAAATTTATCCCATAGATGATTGTCGACTCTATTGGAATTGTTGACTCGTGGTATTTTCTAATGTTAGGAAACCTCACTCTAATACCAAAAATATGACTTAGAACTCAAAAAGTATACAATAACAAAAAATTTAAAATGAATATAAATTGTGTTTATAAGTTATAGTCTTATGAAAGAAATTTGGTTTAATAAGAAAATAACATAAAATGCTTTATCGATATTATAATAAAGATTGATGATAGAATTCTAGTCCTATAACTTAGAGATAGAATAATAATAATAATTCTTTAGAAAGAAGAAGATGAAGTCATAGAGATTAAAAAAATCCTATAGGAAAAAACATCTAAAGGAACAAACTAGTCACCCTTTGAACAAAAAAAGAAAACCCTTTCTTCTAAACTCTAAGGATCTTCTGTAATATTTCTTTTTGTTGCAATTATCAAATCAATTATAAAAACCTTTTGTTTGATCTTCTTGCTCAAAGTTAGATGATATGATATTTTTTCATATGGTAAATGAGATTAGGTGATGGTTGATATGGCATGTTAGAGGCTCAAAGTCACTCTATCACATCATTGTAATACTTTGATATTCTTAGCTATCTTTATTATTTTACTAGGATGGATGACTTTTCACTATAATGATTATTGGTACCTTATGTAATTTTCATGATTTTATCATTTGATAAACTTATATGGTCTTACACTTTAATTTACGTTGTTCTTTTTTTTACAACCATTTGTTATTTCATTGTCGTTAAGCATTTCACACCTCTTATTATTTTGTAAGATTGCACGATTCAATAATTGGCACCTATGACTTAACTTGTTACTAAGTTTGGATGAGATAACCATCTTGTAGAAGCATGCTTTCATCATTCTAGAAGTAAGATCTAAAACCCTTTTGTATAGATATTTTAAATCAATTAAAATCTCATAAACAACTTCCATCATGGTGTTCATTAGAAGTTCATCTTTTGCTTATAATTATGTAAGTTTATTGTACATGCCAAAACTCACAATAAACCTATAACTATGTATAATTTTGATAAATTCATCTGAGGTTAATAAATTTGTCTAACATGTAATTTCCTCAACAAAAGTCCAAAGACTTCAAAGTGTGGATTGGTGATATACTGACTCAAATTCTAATGTTCAGACTCTGCTAAGGGCATTGCTCATAGGTCCCTAACCAAGGCATTGCCCTTATGACCCCATTAGTAATTTTGGCAATTAAACACAAGTAATTTTAGACTAATTCTATGGATTTTTAAAATATTATTGTCTTAATGTTGTTGTATATTTGAAGTTGATAATTATCTTCCTTCTTTAAATCTAGCCTAGATCACTAGATCACTTGGAATTTAAAGGTAGACTATAAATCTATTTAGAAAGATATTTCATTTAAGAATACACATCTTGGAGAAAAATACACATAAGGCCATGTTGGAGGAAAGATGGCCTTATGTTGACTTGAGATTCAATCATCTCTTGTGCATAAACTATAGAGGCATATAAGCCTCCTTATATTCATATATGTGTATTTTATTCCATTGGGGATTATTTAAATTTCAAATTTTAATTGCATTCAAATGATTAGGCTCTATTTACATTTTTTATTATGTTTTGTAATATAGGGAAGGATGCATTTTTATGAATAATATGATTAGATTTCCCCCCCTTATTAAGTTACTTCCAATGCCACCTTGTTTTATTATACTATGACTATAATTTTCCAATGCCACCTTATTTTATTACCATATTAAGAGAACCCATTGGATGTTGTTGGATAATGTACTTTTGAGAAGTGCAAGCCATGATTTGTATGAGCATCTACTAATCAAAACACATATGGCTATCACTATCATGTTAAGTTTTAATATTATTATGATACTTTTTTATGTATGAGGATTTCATCTTCCCATGATGTATGTGATTCGAATGATCCTCTTATTAGTGTCTTGGATTTCGTATATAGTATATTATGTGATAGAGAGGATGGTTAGATATTTCATCACTTGCCTTATGTTATGGGTTCATGTGATTTATTTGGTATTGATTAAAAAATTTGGAGGAGAAGTTATTTTGATGCTAGTGGTGATATACTTATGAAATATATGGAGTTTAGATATATTTATTTGCTTATTATAAGGGGCACTAACAGGAGGATTCAGATAGTTGAGGTATCATGGTCTTAGGATATATTCATATCTTCCTTTTAAGAGAAGATATCAACACACACACACACACACATTTAAATGGTAGGATCGATAGTTTAGATTATGTAGAGACATATTTTTACTTAAGAAGGATATAGAAGGCTCATACAATAAAAGTAAAGGACCTATAATTCAAATGAAAATAATGTTAAGATAAAGGAATTTTATATCCATAAATCAATATGTATGACTATGGTTAACTATGTTACTTATGTAAGAGATAAATGGTAGGCTCGTATTTGTAAAATAAAACCACAAACTAGGTGTGAAGTCATATGTAGGCTAGTTTAAGGCTAACAAAGCCCATTTTGAGTACACAAAGGAAAATAAGGCTCACTTTAAAATAATTTAAATTTTATCTTTATATTATTTAGATATTTTTTTCATTTCTAATTTTTTGGATTCTAGTGGGTCCATTAGTGACCTCTTAGTCTAAAGTGAGCCCCATTATGATTATTATATTCTATATTGTGCTCTATTTAGAATTATGGTGTCAATTGTAATTATATCATGCATGAATATTATGTATGATATTGTTTGTGGAAATTATGATGGAAATTATTACATTTAATAATGATGGAAATTATGCAATTTCATTGAATATAAGAAGTAAGGAGTAAAAGAGAATATAGGATTATTTCAAAGAGACTAAATTGGGCCTTAAAAATATCTCCTCTCTCATAATCTTATCTAAACTAGATTTCCTTCCCCTTCAAAATGTGTTTCTTATAATAAGTGGGAGTAGGGTTATTATTAATTAGTTAACAATATAATAAAATTACATAACTTGTTCAAAATATAATGATAATATTCTAGATTAACTAGTCTATGTTGGTTAACATGACATGTTGGGTTTTGTGTCATTAGAACTTGTGCCAATTTTATCTATGGTTCTATAATGACTATATATATGTTTGTTTTGTACATAGTGTAAAGTAATGCAATCAAGTGTTCATGATAATTATTTACTTTTATCTTCCTATCTTGTTTCAACATGGTCTAGAGCGTGGATATCATTGGGTTGTGTGACAATGGGTTATATGGGGAAGTCAAGGTGATTTATCAATGCAACCCCTTTCTATTAGCATCTAAAACCCTATCCAATTATGGATTACATGAGGATCTTATGGAATGAGATAGAGGAATAACTACTGAAGAAATTGATTGATTTTCACAGTGGAGAATATTCTTAATCCTTACAAATTAGAGAATTCCATATCATATAGATACATTAGTAATATAAATAAAATATCACACCAGATGCAAGATAGAAGAAAATTAGGAGATGGATCAAAATTATCGTAGTAGAAAAATGAAGACACCATAAAAAAAAAAAAAGTTTAGGTTATGAGTTGCATAGAGAGGAGATCATGTGAGGTGTAAAGTACAATAGAAAAATGAACCACTAACTATTTCAATGATAAAAGTTAACCCTTTTAGATAGTGATTGTTGGATTTATTTTTTGAGACATTATGATCTAGAGGCAAGATTGCAGTGACCTTATCTGACCTAATCTAAAGAGGTGTAGAGAAAAAAATTGTCCAACGAAAAAAAGAAAAGATGTGGTTGCAAAAATTAGTAGATTTGAAAAAAATATATATTTTGATTAAAATGATTTGGAAATATGGTTGAATTCTTCCCTTGAGTGAGGTCACATGATTCTTTTATTTATTTATTTTCTCTTTGTTATCTAGAAATAAAAAACATTTTTTGTCAAATCATATTACAAAGTTAGCATTAGAACATATGGTCACTGATTTTTTAAATATCAAAAGGTGTGTTTTACTAACTATTTTATTTGTAGAGATGAATATAGTTCATATGGAGAAATAAGAGCTAAGTGATGAAAGGAGCTAAAGGAGTAATTTTTTATGTTTAGAAGAGGACCGAAAAACCCATCAAATGATCTTAAATTTTGATGAAATTTTAGGTGTAGGTCTATTTTATAGTATATAATTAGGTAATATTTTCATATTATAAAAATTAGTATATCAAGTACTTATTTATTGGTCATTTCAAACATGATTTACAAAAATGGCTAGTGTATCAAATATTATGATATCTGATGAAAACATTGATGGGAATAATTATGGTATTTGGAAAATCAAAGTGGAACATATTCTTTATGGAAAATATTTGGGGGATATTACACTTGGACAAGAAACACCTCTTAGTGATATAAATCAAAAGGCAAAATTTTATTTGAGAGAAAGGGATGCCTGGGGTTTAATCATAACAAATGAATTTATTCATTTCATTTCAAATAAAAAAATAGTGAATCATGCTTAGAAAATTTTAAAGGAAATATATAAGAGACCTAATGATACAATGAGTTTAACATTGAAGGAATATATTTACGATTTGAAGATGGAAGATAATGAAGATATGAAAAGTAACTTGAAAAAGTTGAAGAATATAAAAAATCAAATTGTAGCCATTGGAGAAATGGTTGAGAAGAAGGAGTTTGTGAAAAAAAACCTTCTTAGCTTAGCAAGAACATATGAGGGATTGAGACAAACCTTGTCGGTATATGGTAAAGTTAGTATTTTATCCTTTGATGAATTATTTGGTCTTTTGTTATAATAGTAATAGAGGGATAAAATGTATGAAGAATTGAGCTTAAGAAAAAGTGCCTTTGCTTCAAGGGAAAACTTCAAAGGAAAATAATTTGTATATACAAGAAAATAAAATCCCCCTCTAAGGAAGGAATTCAATAAAAATGAAGACAGGTGGAGTTCAAAAAAGGCCCAAAGGAAATTATTATAATTGTGGAAAATGATGTCATCATATAAAGGACTATAGAATGAGGAAGGATGAGAGGAAAAATAAGAAAAAAAGGTACATAAATAATTATGCTAACAAGAATTCAAGGAAATAAGTCTTCATCATAAATATAAATTTGTAGAATATTACTAGACTTTACTCATGGCAAATAATTCCCATGCGTGACTTGTAAGAATTTGTATAAATCTCCTTATAATGAAGAAATAATTATTTAATGTTGCAAAATGATGAAATTATATCATTAGGGGTATTTTGGGGTTTTAATAGTGTGAATTAATGTGTAGGAAGGGGTGTTAAATAACCTATGCTAAATAATTATCCTATTTATCTTATTTCTATATGATATTCCCTTAGTCTTCCCTCTGCTTGCACCCTATTATGAAGCATGCTAACTTCTTAGAGTATTTTAATGTTAACATGTATGAATTAATCTTATAGTGTGGATGTAATTTTTTAAAATAAAATTTTGGCATATAATATGGATTTATATTTTCCATAGGAGCTTGATAATTTCATCCATGGAAGTTTCATTTTGTTGAATGATCATCATTTATGCAAGGAAGTGGGTTATAACTTTGATCCATTGTCCTCTTGATTAACATATAAGGAACACTTTATGTTCCTTTTAGATCTAAGGGTTTCACTACAAAATAAATAAATCCTTTGGTAGTAAACATGCAATAGCATATACTTTCCCATATGCCTTCTTCCACATTTTTGGAATCCTCTTTTTCACCCATGTTATTAGTTTAACTCAATTTTTTGCTCACTTTCTTTTTCCTCTCATCCAAATGATCAAATTATACTTTTACTATAAGATTTAGTGAAAAGAAAAAATATTTTGATGAAATGATTATGATAAATAAATTTTAAATTTGACATTTATAATTTGATGCACATTTGCAAATTTTTTTCATTGGAGCATGACAAAATAAAATATGCCACAAGTAAAATGTATTTTTGACATTTTGCACAATATTTTCCTTTATATAATCATAATGGAAGTTAGTATAGTAATGGTACTACATTATTTAGATACATTTTATAAATTTGTAAAAATATAAATTTTACAATAGTTAATTATCGGATTAGATTTTCTTTTCTTTCTAGTTTTTAATTTTATTACAAAATTATGATAATTAAAATTAGTTATATGGTTCTATTTAGACCTTATGGACTAATCTGAATCATATATTTATAATAATGTATATTAACAATTCATTTTTTAGTTTATATTTACGCTATGACTAACGATTTGACTTGATAATTAAAATATCCTTAGTTTTAAATGAAATTAGGTTATTGATTAACCAAAAATGGAATAGTGTACTAAATTTATAAAGGAAAATTATTCAAGAAATTATTTCATTTTAAAACATACTTAAGTAAATTAAATATTATAGAAAATGTCAAAATTAATAAATTTGGTCTTAAGTAAAAACATATATTTTAGGTTTAATTTAAGAGAGTATACACCTATGGTAGTATGTGGATATACATAATTAATAAAATAAAATCTCGTAAAAATGAATGTAAATATAAAAATTATATTAATTTAATAGCAACTCCAATGTGCCATTATATACTCTGCCGCCATTGCCATTGTTATCCAATTCATTTTGCTACCACGTGGTTTTTGTCAGTACTTTAAAAGGCTTTTTGAGCGGCAGTTTAGTGGTGGACTTCTCGTTAGATTTCGAGAGTTATATGTTACCCGGTTCTCTAAATTTAAAATGAGCACAACTCGTTGCAACAATTGTTTGACAATTTTAACTGAAATGTATTCCCATGAATTGTAGAGCACCTGCAAAGGACCTGTAGAGGAGAAGCTTCAAATAGCCAAGGCCTGCAAAAGAGGTTGGAGAGTGTGCTGCCTTTACCCCTTTATACCTTCCATTGTATTTTTTTCTTGTAATTTTTATCAGCCTCTTTTCAATGCCAGCAGCTCCAGGTTGTAGAATCATTTATTGCAGAATTGGCAAACGCTTTCATAAAAATGATACAAACGACTGAAACTTATCGACAAATCTGGTTGCATCGTTGGCAAAAATGTCCCAAAAGAATCCACTGCCCCAAAACATTTCTGTTGTCGTATAGCTTCCACACTATGTTATTGCCAGAACCCATGTCATTAAACTATGAACGCGAACGAATAACTTAGATTTTTTTAACATAACAACTGTTAACTGGGAAACCTGATCTGAAAATTGCATACAGTCCGTAGAGAGTAAGATTAAAGCTTCCTGTTAAAGAAAACACTGTAGGAGAGTACAATTGAAGACAAGCACATGTAGGAAATCCTCTGTAAGAAAGGTTGGATAATTCCTGGCCTAGAACTAAAGGAAACAAGGTAATCGAGGACAAAGAGCAACCGACAGGAATAATTTTATCAAAAAATTCTTGGGGAAAAGACAGGGAGTTGCAGGAAATGTTTATGACAATAGTAAAAATGGTTGGCCATTTCTGACTGCTCTCCCAACTGCGAGCGGGTTATTTTTGGGCATTTAAATCCTGTGGCTCGTGGTCTCATCCCTAGCTTTGATACCCTTACCATCTACCCATATGTCTCCATTTCATCACCAGGGATGTGGAATGGATGCTCTCGTGGATGAATTACTGTCAGGAGTAGATCAACAAGCATTTGGAACTTGATAAAATCTTGAATCAGCAATGTGTTGTAAATTGGCTCCTACAGACCTTTCGTTAAAGAGTTTGCAGGCATGCTCTTTGTGACAATTTATCAAGTACTAAAACACCAAACCCAACGAGATGGAAAGGTACAGGAAAGACAAAATGTTATAATCAGTCTTTGGCTACTTCACATAGAATTACAAAACTTGAAATGGCAAACATTTGGTGGAAGATGCTTCTCCAAGCTGGACTCCATGAGGCTGAAACATCCCAAAATACCAACATCCAATCTACCAAATATTTTCTAAAGATGTAATTCAAGCATCGGCAACCAAAGATGTTGGCATTTTGCAAATACAGTCTAGGATAGTTCTGGACAGTTTAACAGCGTTGGACTATCTTAGCTGTAACAAGCCACCCTTCTGGGCAGTTTCTGGACAGTTGGACAGTTCTAAACTCTCAAATGCCTATTTAGACAATTTGACACTTCCAAATTGTCAAAAACTGTCCATGTTACATAGATATAAATCCCCAGATCATTGAAGACTGCATTTGAGAGTAAAATGTAAGTTCTTTGTCATAAAGTTCAATCCTGGCATAGTCTCTTCTCATCAACTTCCAAAACTAAATCTTGTTTGTCCTCTTTTTAATTCTAGAAGAATCAAACTTTGTTAGTATTGTTCTTGGATGAAATAGTCAAGAACTCATTGGCAAAGCAGCTAGATGCACGCTGCATACCCAACAATCATCCCACTCCATTAATCACATCTTTTTCTGACATTGTATTATAAAATGTCTATATACTTTTGTTGAAGATCAAGGCTGGTTCACAATTTGTTATGAGGTGTTCTTTGATGAAAGAGTCAGTGAAAGCCAAAAGTAAACAATGCAGAATGGCAAAGTAGTAGGCGAATGACATTTATATGTGCAGCTTTAGAACTCCAAACTTAAATAGTGAGAAGTTTCAAACTTCTGTTATTCATCTCCAAAAGTGTATATTGGCAGGCTTCAGATTGAGCCAAAGCTGAAAGAAAATGCACAAAGCTGTGCTCTCTCTTTCTAATGAACATTGCTGACATCTTTTGACAAAATTAGCAGGAACAACTAATCTCCTGCAGCTTCTAGCTCAAATCCTTCACTATGAGCAATATATCATATACAAAGGAGAAAGGAACAGGGAGCGTTCTCATGTTTAAGTAATGTCGGACTATAAATACATAAAACCTGTGTACAGATGATAAGAGGCCAACTTGCCAAACCTCTAAATTCAAAGCAAAATAACACCAAAATAAGCAATTTTATCCATTCTTTTCCTGGGCAACCCTCCTAAAGAGCGCCCTACTGGTCATAGTAAAGAGATAATTTCCCATCCTTGCTAACAGCCTTTGCCTTGTGCAGTGAATTGACCTCATGCAGCAACTCCAACACTCTCCTCATTGATGGGCGATTGATGGGTAAAGTACTGGTGCAGAGAATAGCCACTTTGAGGACCAGGGCCATTTCCTCCTTCTCTTTTCTTATAACAAAATCAATCTCCTTATTATGTTCACATATGTCTTTTAGAGATTGGTTCAAACTATTTAAATTGAAGATATCTTAATTCTACAACATCTGCATGACTTTTATTTTCTTGAATTGGACTAATTTTGTATTATCCCCCTTTAAGGATAACTAGACTTCTTGCCAAGGGGATGGGATTAATTTTTCTAATGCAATCATCTCCAAGATAGCCTTATCTTCAAACAAATTATTTTTTATACATGAA